>JAVIAB010000046.1:44277256-44537063 GCA_032433765.1 Megaustenia siamemsis
CACAACATGAACTAATACAACAAAAATAATAATTTTGCAGCATGAAATTATAATTGAGGTTTTGCTATTTAAAACATATACATTCATATTTATTCTGCTTCTTCTTCTACATTTTTAGCTCCTTGTGGAGCATAGGTCTTCAACAAACACTTTCCAAGTCGTTCTGTTTTTGCCATTCTTTTAAGATCATGCCATATCTTCCCTATCATCTCCATCACTGCTTCTATATGTCTTCTCCAAGAATTCCTTGGTCTTCCTCTTTGTCTTTTCCCCTGGGAATTCCAAAAAAGGACCTGTTGTGTAATACTCTCAGTTGGCTTCCACAGTATGTGTCCCATCCAGCGCCCGTCTGCGCTGTATCTCTTTATCCACTGGTATTTGACTGGTACATTTCCATAATTCTATGTTAGTGATTTTGTTCTGCCATCTCCATTCTTTTATTCTGCGTAAACATCCATTAATGAAAGTTTGTACTTTCATGATTGTCAGTTTTATTGTCTCCATGTTTCACAGCCATATAATAGGACCAACTTAACATTGGAGTTGAAAATTTTTATTTTTTAATTAAACTAATTTCTTTGGACTGCCATATGTTTATATATGATATATGACTCCTTACGGCTTTCTCCGGCTTGTGTCATACGTCTCTTAGACAGAGAGCCTTAATCTTTCTGGATGGCGGATTTACTTTTATTCTTTTCTTTGACTTATCCATGTTTGTGAAGTTTTTTGGCTTATTTTTTTACAGTATGGGATAGCCAGTCCCATGCCAAACCCTCCTTTCTTGCCTCTTACAAACATGCTTGGTAGGGTACAGCGCCACTATTCTTTACTCCCCTTTGGACCCCTGCAGTGCACAGGAGCATTCATATTTATGTCAAACAACAATGTGGGAAAGCACAAAGTACAACAAAGATATCTTCCAGGACCACAATACCTGAAAAGGAATATCTTTACTCTAAATGTGTAGAAAAATACCAGCTTAGTAATATCAAAATAGTACTCTATAAGTAGTAGTAGGACAAAACGACATGTGTAAGATGGGTGGTCTCGGTAGCCTAGCTGGGAAACCGCACGACTAAGCTACAGACGTTCAGACAACCCGTGTTCGATTCCCTCTGGAAGCATTGTGAGTTGTACTTGTGGTTTGAAAAAAATACCCCCGCATTCAACCCAGCCGCTGGCAGAAATAGGTGCCAGGGTAGTACTCTGGGAAGGTGAGGAATGCCGCTTCACATTGTGAGTTTTGACGCTTGAAACGACAGTCTCCAAACACTTTGGATAGGCGGCCGAGCACATATGGGTGGAAACTCACATGCTAGGACACCGATACAAGTCTCGTACTTTACCTTTATGTGTAAGATGCAAACTGGCTTCAGTAGTTCAGTTTAGCTTACTCGATCGGTGCACATTTTGTCATTGCACATTGAACCAGACCATAAGTACCGACATCTCCAACCAAGTAAAACCTTCAACATGCAGCGACTAACAACAAAGGAATTGTGTCCGTTTATAAATATTCTGAGACACCAGGGCAACAATCTTGCTTAATCATCTCCCAATTTTACATGATTGTAATGCAGAATGTTCACGGTTGCAGTTTGAATCATTTTTTCAGTTTGTCTTTCATCCAGCGTCATTGAGGCAATGAAGAGTGTCAGCACATCGGTCTTCTTATGCTCTTTTAATCCTCCACATTAACCAGTCTGGCATGCATCTCAACTTGCTCATCACCTCATACACAAAGTTTGCCCTGGCACAAAAATTAAGCAGACTTTTGTCAGAATAGACCTCCGCAGAGACTGTAACCACCCCATCAAAACTAGCCTGTTGTGTTCTTCCTGAGCACACTCATGAAGCTGTCTTCAAAGAGACACACACAGTCTGTGTTCTCAAGCCATTATGTCATATTTTCTCTAAGGCATTGAAAACTTATTGATACATTTTATAACATTAGCTAAATTGAAGTTTTGTGATGTTCCAGGTGTTATTTTTAGTTGTATTTATGAGAATATGTAAATGAAATTAAAGTATTAAATATATATTTATTTACAACATGGGACGCACCAAAATGGACGCTTCTTGCGCCCAAGCCATGTAAACAATGTTGACTTTCCTTGTCTCCAACGGTTTATCTCATTCTATTAGAGAATTTCACGCTATCTGTTACCACAGTGAGATGACGGATTTTTTAAAAATGTAAACACGGGTTTGATAATAAATGTGTGTACACAGTTCGTTAACCACCGCTGTAGGATCAAGTCTTTATTCGCTGGCTTCGTTAGCAACAATGGAAGCTAATGACCTTACTTGTGCAGCCGGTTGGTTTGGGACAAATTGTACGTTACAATGTCACTGCTATAATGGCTTAGTTTGTGACAAAACTACAGGGACATGCCCAAACAATGACAGTTGTCAGCACAAAATTTTCGGACCCCAGTGTCAGTACTTGGATTTTATTTGCAAATATGCCCAAAAATCTGAACCTACTTTCCTGTTTGATGGCAACGACACCTCATGTAATCCGGATACAGATTCTACATCAGTTGAGGCAACTCTCAATCAATCTTTGCCGTGCTCCTGGTTTAGGATTTATGCGAATGACTTCAAATATCCGGACAGTTTCACGGTAAAACTGAATGGTTCTGCCTCATGTAACAATGTATCAAGGTTTGTAGTTAGTCCGCACGAGATTGATGCCTTCTGCACTGGGGCTGGTCTGATCAATAAATTACGGATTGAAAGGGCGATAGTTGCAAATATCTGCTCCAACTACATTGGCGGGGGTCGGAAACTGGCTCTCAAACAGAACACAAACCAGACCGATTTAATGCACAAAACATTTTATGCTTGTTATACAGGAGACGTATGTGGACCAGAGGCCGCAGTTAATAGCAAAACAAAGACCAATCTCTATGACAATGACTGCACACACACACACAATGGAGAAGTGGAACCAATTCTGTTTACTGGTATCTGAACTTTGCAACGCCCCAGAAGACTCACATCATTCGAATCTATCATCGACCTAGCACTATGATTCGGATAAAGAATGCCACTCTAAAGGCTTTCTCTGACAGTGGCGAAGTAGTGTTCCAGTATAATGATATATCCTACCCTAATTTATCTGTGAACACTATTGTAGTCAAAACACAAACGTCAATGGCACACATTAAGATTGAGTTCTCACCGACCATTTCGCAGACCGACAGTGCACTGACGGTATGTGAGGTGCAAACATTTACAGACACCTGTTGTCTGGACGAGCATTCTTGTCGTTTTGTGCAGTGTGTAGTGGGTGTAGTAAAGGCTGCAATGTCATCATCGGTACTTGTCACGGCTACTGTTCACATGGGATCTATGGACACGACTGTTCCAGGTCTTGTCTCAGTGTCTGTCCTTTATTTGAGGAAAAATCTGGAAAATGCCTACAATGTAAACATCTTGGCTATACCTGTAATGACACTTGTCCAGATGGTAATTTTGAGCTACAGTGCGAACAGATGTGTTCTGATGGCTGTGACATCATATGTACTCTCAAATGTCCGGACAACTGTTTCAACGACACCTGTCAACAGTCGATCGGGAATCTGTACATGCAAGAGAACGTTCTATGGGTCAGACTGCACTCTCAAATCTCCGGACAACTGTTTAACGAAACCTGTGATTCCCACGTTCAGAAGAGTCTGCCGACTACAACAAGCCCAAGCATATGGACACTTTAATGTTTTTTTCTGTGCTAGACATGGTTCATTTTTTGGTGTTTTTTAGTGAAGCCATGGCTCATATCTTGCTGTGTTTCTGTCCTAGCCATGGCTCATATCTTAGCTTGTGTGTGATGGCCATGGTGTTTGTCATATCTTGGTGTTTGTCATGTTAGTCATATCTCGGTGTGTCCGTGTTAATCATGTCTCATATCTTTATGTGTGTCTGGGTTTAGTCATATCTCATATCTTAGTGTGTACCAGTGTTAGTCATATGTCATATCTTTGTGTGTGCATGTCTGGGTTAGTGATATCTCATATCTTTGTGTGCATGTTTATGTTAGTCATATCTCATATCTTTGTGTGTGCATGTCTGTGTTTGTCACATCTCATATCCTTGTGTGTGCATGGCTATGTTAGTCCCATCTCATATCTTTGTGTGTGCATATCTATTTTAGTCATATCTCTTATCTTTATGTGCATGTTTATGTTAGTCATGTGTCATATATCTTGATGTGTGTCAGTGTTAGTCATGCCTCGTATCGCTGTGTGCATGTCTGCATTAGTCACATCTCATATCTTTGTGTGTGCATGTCTGTGTTAGTCACATCTCACATCTTTGTGTGTGCATGTCTGTGTTAGTCACATCTCACATCTTTGTGTGTCCGTGTCTGTGTTAGTCACCTCTAGTGACTCGGGCAGATGGTGCTCGTAAACCTGGGAGGGCCGACCATCTAAGGGCAGAATCCCCCTACAGAAAAGATCATCTGCTGCCTTGCAGGAAGATTGGGGACAATCAAAGGCTAGGGAAAGCAAACCCGAATAAAATGCTGGCTGAAATCGGATGCACTGAGCCACTGGCGCAGAACACAGTGCAACGTATTAACGGGTGTTCAGTCAGAGTGGATCTGACAGACTCTAATTGTGATGTTCTGTCTGGGGGCGATCAACACACTTAGCCTGACAGCTGACTTCATATGAGAGTCTGGAATCCTTACTCTGAGTCCTGAACGCAGAGAGAGAGAGAGAGAGAGAGAGAGAGAGAGAGAGAGAGAGAGATACAATATTTTTAGAAAAGAGGGGTGGGAGAGGGTTTGGTTTATCTATCATTTGTAAGACATTTCTTATGTTTAGACTTGTATACAGGTTTGATTTTTAATTGAGTGTACACTATTTTTCTTATCTCTGTCTAAAATTGCATTTTTCCTTCACCTATTGTGATACCTTCAATTTCACAGCTGAATATGTGGAAGATTGTACATTTAGATGACTCACATATTGTAATGTAGATACAATTTGCCTCTTATGTTAATGTTTTTTCTAGTGTTTCTCTAGGTCTGCCTCTTTTTCTTTTACCCTCTGGTTCTTATTTGAGGGCCTGCTTTGAGATTTGTTTGTTGTCTCTTCTCATCACATGGTCAACAAATGACCACCATCTTCTCTTGATTATAGTTTATATTTTCCAATGCTTTGTCATATCTCTTATTTCAGCACTAGTCTTGAAAACTCTAAACAGGAGCTTAGCAGCCGGTGAGCAACAGTTAATATAAACATGTGTTATCTTTCACCATCTGATGAAATAAACTTAATATCTACGGGGTTGTCTGGATATAATGTTACTAGTCACCAAATTACTACTCACCGGTCTTGACTGCATCCATGACTGTAGCATAAGTCGGGTCCAGTGATGGAGCGGGGAACGTCTGTGAGGCACTGTCATGACCTACATCTGCTTGTTTAGTAGGTTTTGCTGTTCGTTTATACTTGAAGAATCTATCTGATCTTGGCTTGTCGTTTTCCTTACAAGTCCTGACATTAGTAGCTACATCATCAAATCTGCTTGTGCCTTGTGCTACATCTGAAAGAACACAACATGAACTAATACAATAAAAATAATAATATTGCAGCATGAAATTATAATTTAGTTTAGCCTGACATTACCTCTAGCCTGACTTCATTATTTGGTTTCCACTCTTTTGTTTGTCTCAGAAGTTTATGTCTGACATTGAATAGATGTTTGACAAGTATTTCTCTCTTGTATCACATTAAAAAAATTATATATAGAAGGTTGTTAATGAAGTCTTGAGTGTATATTTAAAGTACCTGTTTTGTCCACTTTATCTGTTTTTAGATTTCTACAACTTGGCATATTGTTGGCAGTCAGTAGTTTGGTATGCAAATAATATAACTCAACCATATCCATATATGTTGTACATGCATCTATCTTCTGGCTTTTATCTTATTTCTGGGGTCTGCTGCAAGAACTATAGGATTGGAGAACAAATGATGCAATCCTCATGTAGTCATCACAAAGTGTTAATGTCAGAGTTTTTATTGTATCATCGACAGAAGAAAAAATAACATCTTTGACTCTACTGTGACCTGAATACATATTCTCCTGACTTTTGTGTGCAATCAGAATGAGAAAACTATAACAAGCTGAAGATACTTAGAAGTCATGTTTCAATTTGAAGCATGATAATGTTAGCTACATTGATTTTCAATATTGTTTTCAACTATTATATAAAGTTGAGTGAATTCATGAAACAAACTCTGTTTTACTGTCTCATTGTGTTATTTATTTGCTAGATATTTACAAAGAAACAGAATATCTATGCTGGAGGATTTTTTTTTTAGTTTATTGACAAGAAGTAATACATGTTTAGATACATTTACCTTGTAATGCAATACAATTACAGGTGTAGACGAACAGAAGTTGTTATAGAAGACATGAGACTAAATGGATACAGTGAGAAAAATCTTACCTTGGTCAATACGGCTTGCATGTTTATTAACACAGTTGTAAATTATACCTGAGGAATAGAGATAACAGTCAACAATTGTGGAACAGAGTAGAGTATTTTCAGAAAGATATAATTAACACAAATTTACAGAAAAGGTATAAGATATGTGTAGATGAATCAAGTAAAAAAGTATAATAGTAATGACATTACTTTTGATCTTTGTTCTTGTCTGCGGTTTGGTCAGAGCAGAGTGATATTGCTTTTACCTGTAGAGTGACAGTGTGAATTGGGGGTTGGGACAGTTTATTATCTTTTATGAGAATGATCTGCATGGAAATTTTTTTGTCTGTTGACATTCAGTACTGGTTATGGTCCTTACTCCATGAAGGATAGTCTTAGTTTAGTCATATACAAATTAATGTTTGGCATAGTAACATCCCCTTGATACTCCATTCTATTCTAAGGTAACCAGATTTTTTTCTTGGGCCAGGCATAAACATGACAAAAACTACTATTGAAATGTACCTTTGCCATTCTGTTAGTTTCATACACGTTAAAATAAATTTAAATGTTCATTCTACTTTTTGCCATTCGGTTAGATAGTTTCATGCACGTTAAAATTAATTTAAATGTTCATTCTACTATGCCATTCGGTTAGATAGCTTCATACACGTTAAAATAAAATTAAATGCTCAATCTATTCATAATATGAAAGATATAATTCTACTTACAGTAATCACACACTACTTACCTCAACAGTCTACAGGTACATTTTTCAAGATGAAATTTTCTTCAGCAGGTCTTCTCTAGATCAAAATTTTATGACAAATTCTTGACAGGTCAAAGTAAAGTTTGCCAAGATGGCAAGTATGGCTAGAGCATGCTCCAAAACTCATTTGGACCTTTGGCATGTCCACACTATTTTCATTGAAGAGAAAACTCTCTCCACTGAAGCATTACTTCCAGGAAGAGAAAACTCTCTCCACTCAAGCATTACTTCCAGGAAGAGAAAACTCTCTCCACTCAAGCATTACTTCCAGGAAGAGAAAACTCTCTCTCCACTGAAGCATTACTTCCAGGAAGAGAAAACTCTCTCTCCACTCAAGCATTACTTCCAGGAAGAGAGAACTCTCTCTCCACTGAAGCATTACTTCCAGGAAGAGAAAACTCTCTCTCCACTGAAGCATTACTTCCAGGAAGAGAAAACTCTCTCTCCACTGAAGCATTACTTCCAGGAAGAGAAAACTCTCTCTCCACTGAAGCATTACTTCCAGGAAGAGAAACTCTCTCTCCACTGAAGCATTACTTCCAGGAAGAGAGAAAACTCTCTCCCACTCAAGCATTACTTCCAGGAAGAGAGAAAACTCTCTCCACTCAAGCATTACTTCCAGGAAGAGAAACTCTCTCTCCACTGAAGCATTACTTCCAGGAAGAGAAAACTCTCTCTCCACTGAAGCATTACTTCCAGGAAGAGAAAACTCTCTCCACTGAAGCTTTACTTCCAGGAAGAGAAAACTCTCTCTCCACTGAAGCATTACTTCCAGGAAGAGAAAACTCTCTCCACTGAAGCATTACTTCCAGGAAGAGAAAACTCTCTCTCCACTGAAGCATTACTTCCAGGAAGAGAAAACTCTCTCTCCACTGAAGCATTACTTCCAGGAAGAGAAAACTCTCTCTCCACTGAAGCATTACTTCCAGGAGAGAAAACTCTCTCTCCACTGAAGCATTACTTCCAGGAAGAGAAAACTCTCTCTCCACTGAAGCATTACTTCCAGGAAGAGAAAACTCTCTCTCCACTGAAGCATTACTTCCAGGAAGAGAAAACTCTCTCTCCACTGAAGCATTACTTCCAGGAAGAGAAAGCTCTCTCTCCACTGAAGCATTACTTCCAGGAAGAGAAAACTCTCTCTCCACTGAAGCACTACTTCCAGGAAGAGAAAGCTCTCTCTCCACTGAAGCATTACTTCCAGGAAGAGAAAGCTCTCTCCACTGAAGCATTACTTCCAGGAAGAGAAAGTCTCTCTCCACTGAAGCACTACTTCCAGGAAGAGAAAGCTCTCTCTCCACTGAAGCATTACTTCCAGGAAGAGAAAACTCTCTCCACTGAAGCATTACTTCCAGGAAGAAAAACTCTCTCCACTGAAGCTTTACTTCCAAGAAGAGAAAACTCTCTCTCCACTGAAGCATACTTCCAGGAAGAGAAAGCTCTCTCTCCACTGAAGCACTACTTCCAGGAAGAGAAAGCTCTCTCTCCACTGAAGCATTACTTCCAGGAAGAGAAAGCTCTCTCCACTGAAGCATTACTTCCAGGAAGAGAAAACTCTCTCCACTGAAGCATTACTTCCAGAAGAGAAAACTCTCTCCACTCAAGCTTTACTTCCAAGAAGAGAAAACTCTCTCCACTGAAGCATTACTTCCAGGAAGAGAAACTCTCTCCACTGAAGCTTTACTTCCAGGAAGAGAAAACTCTCTCCACTGAAGCATTACTTCCAGGAAGAGAAAACTCTCTCCACTGAAGCTTACTTCCAGAAGAGAAACTCTCTCCACTGAAGCTTTACTCCAAGAAGAGAAAACTCTCTCCACTGAAGCATTACTTCCAAGAAGAGAAAACTCTCTCCACTCAAGCATTACTTCCAGGAAGAGAGAAAACTCTCTCACTCAAGCATTACTTCCAGGAAGAGAGAACTCTCTCCACTCAAGCATTACTTCCAGGAAGAGAGAACTCTCTCCACTCAAGCATTACTTCCAGGAAGAGAGAACTCTCTCCACTAAGCTTTACTTCCAGGAAGAGAGAACTCTCTCCACTCAAGCATTACTTCCAGGAAGAGAGAACTCTCTCCACTTAAGCTTTACTTCCAGGAAGAGAAAACTCTCTCCACTCAAGCATTACTTCCAGGAAGAGAGAACTCTCTCCACTTAAGCTTTACTTCCAGGAAGAGAAAACTCTCTCCACTCAAGCATTACTTCCAGGAAGAGAGAACTCTCTCCACTGAAGCTTTACTTCCAGGAAGAGAGAACTCTCTCCACTCAAGCATTACTTCCAGGAAGAGAGAACTCTCTCCACTGAAGCTTTACTTCCAGGAAGAGAGAACTCTCTCCACTCAAGCTTTACTTCCAGGAAGAGAGAACTCTCTCCACTGAAGCTTTACTTCCAGGAAGCGAGAACTCTCTCCACTGAAGCTTTACTTCCAGGAAGAGAAAACTCTCTCCACTGAAGCTTTACTTCCAGGAAGAGAAAACTGTCTTCACTGAAGCTTTACTTCCAGGAAGAGAAAACTCTCTCCACTGAAGCTTTACTTCCAGGAAGAGAAAACTCTCTCCACTGAAGCTTTACTTCCAGGAAGAGAAAACTCTCTCCACTGAAGCTTTACTTCCAGGAAGAGAAAACTCTCTCTACTGAAGCTTTACTTCCAGGAAGAGAGAACTCTCTCCACTGAAGCTTTACTTCCAGGAAGAGAAAACTCTCTCTACTGAAGCTTTACTTCCAGGAAGAGAAAACTGTCTCTACTGAAGCTTTACTTCCAGGAAAAGAAAACTCTCTCCACTGAAGCTTCACTTCGAGGAAGACGCAAGGATAGTTCAGTGAGCTTCTGCATATGGAATCATTTTTTTCACAGAAGAATTTAAAAGTTACTCCCTTTTTGAACAAAGTGTGGCATTTTCTTCATTACAATTCATTATTTTTTCTGCATTCTGTTTCTTTATTTTAAACATATCACATATCTGACGTTATCTTCAACAAAGAAATTCCGTCAAAACATATTATTTTCAATCAAGTCAAGGCCATCTAAATTTAAAGAAAAATAATGAGCAGATTTCTTTAAATTTATCCCTTTCTGGAGGCCATCTCATTAGTAAACATTTCATAGTTTTGTTATTTTGCGAATGAACAATCGTATAACAGGGAACAGTTGGCTGTGTTCACTTTCTGCGCGGTTTCGCCTTATGTCTTTTGGCGTGTGCTGAGACTGCTACGGTGGGGACTACTGTTACCTTTCTTTGTTTGGGAGATGAGTTAGTAATTCGGATGATTCCACTGGCACGGGCGGTTGAGCAATTATGGATTTTAATTCGTTTGCTGTGATACCGAGGCCTTCCATAACCAATAACAATAGTATTTTTATAAAATTCACAAGAAACACTGAGAAATTCTATTGTGGAGTTGGATCCATTTTCTTCTAAAGATGCCAGAAGTTGTTTAACTGATGATGAAATGAACTTCTCTTCTTGCTAACAGTTCAATTTGTCATTTAAACTTGATAACAATATGGAAGGTTCTACTGAATTTGCATCCTTGCCTACAAGTTTTATTATCGCATCATGAAAAAGTGTCAAGTTTAAATTTATAAAGTCATATATGTTAATGTTGATTTAAAACTAAACTAATAATGAACAATGAAAATCTGGGAATATCCAGGGACAATTTGTGGAAGCAGAGACACAATTTTTTCAGGGACAAGAAGCTAATTCAGGGAACTTGTCATGAAATATGGGGGACATTTGGTAATCCTTTATTTGGACCCCTAATTGTAGAGAAATGTGAAACAACACAAAGGTAATGCATAGACTAACCCTAAACCAAAACCCTAAAATAATTTGTAGTAATTCAGAACTACTGCAGTTTCATTTTGACATCAATTAAGGGGTGATCACTCATTTAACGTAAATAATTTATGTGACTAAACTAGGTCCATACCTTACGATGTTAGGCAGATGATCTCAACAGTTACAATCACAAGTATAGCCACTGCCAAGAAGGAAAGAAAAGGCATACAACATCATCTTGAAACCCTTGATGGGCACAAAAATAGAAGCACAAACATTTGATGGAGAGTCCCCCTGGCCAGGCAAATGAGAAATACAAACTGGGTATGCAGCTTAGATAACAGAGGAGCTCATTAAAACAGGAGGAGAACAGAGCATGAAAGTATAGTATCTATCTATCTATTGTCCTTTCGAGCCGAAGACGGCACATAGGGCAGTATCATAATCTCAAAAACAGAAACCTTGCATGTCAAATTGGCACATACAGAGACCACTGTTATGGCTCTGTTTCCGTAACAGTACTTTCTACAATGACAGCTTGTCAAGTCATCGATCAATCTCCTTAGTCACCTCTTACGACTTGCATGGAAGGTCACAGTGTCAGTATTTTTTACTTCCCTTATAATGAGGTCCTGGTAACACACGGGCTAGTATTGTATGCATTATGTAAAAAAGATTTGGAACATTAGAACATGGCTGCATGATTGGAAACAAACTATATTTATTCTGATACCCAAAGAAGATAAACAGATCAAATGAAGGCTGATCATGGCCATGAATAAATGAAATCAACTGAACAACATATCGCAAGGGACTCGTATAATAATAAAAGAGGAAACACCTCTCCATCCATTTAGCCTCCTTTCTTATTTCAACTTCTTACTCTCCTCTCTCTGTCCACCTCTCCCTCCACTTGATCATCTAACATGTAGTTATAGATAATTGTTCTTCACTGTTTGTTGTCGTTGTTCCTGTATTCTGAAGAAGGCCACAGGTCAAAACGTCAGTATTGTGTTGTGTTCCTTCCTCATAAAGCTGTTACCATACCTTGGAGTGTTATCACACACCCACTACTGGCTCCCTATAATAATAAAACTTAGGTTTGTAAGAGCCTGTATTTTTCCCATAGCATACTTACGATGTGAAACAAGAGAAATCAACAGATCTGCTGAAAAAAATACATCAGTGCCTTAGAATGCAGGTGCTATAGGAAAATACTCAGAATGAAGGTATTAGAGAAGAATATTCTGAATACAGGCATTACAGAAAAATACTCAGAAAACAGGTGTTACATGAGATGTTAAAATTGTCAAACTTGTATTTTGGTTTTACAGTATGATATGTTCATTTGTTAATACATTATTTTATTTAAACATTTTTTTTAGATAATTCTCACCTTTAAAAATAATTACTATCCAGGAGTACTTATTTTCAATATAAAAAGTAATTTTTAAAAAACTATAATCGGTGAAACCATATATGTTGTAGGAATCTCATAACGAGTCATGTTGAAAGACCTGCTCAAGAAATTAAAAACATTGTGAATATCACCAGCCCAAAAGAGCTAATGTGAATAGGCTTATGGAATATTTGAGCACTGGCTCCCTCAAAGATGCTGCAAAACTGGCTATTCAGTACAAAAATAACGTGCACAAGAAATTGGTAATACTAACCGATGCACTGTCAGCCTTAACAGTACTAAAAAATCTCAGGAACAGCGAGCCTAGATGACCTGAAAAAACCCTAGAACTGTACAATAATTTACAGAGGGTGGTCAGTCAGTGGATATCATCACTGTGTAGGCCTAATATACAAGGAAATGAATGTGTAGATAAACTAGCCAAGATGGGGTGAGGATTGCCACAAGGGAATCATTCAAGAGGGACAGATACCTCCAACTAACAAGGAGGAATCAAGTCATCATACTTTGCCCTCGAACTAGCCACAACAGAATGAAAAACTACATGCCAACCAAACTCAAAATTGGAACTACCAGTCAATGCAACTGTACCCTAGATGACATGACAACAAAACACATTCTACCCCAATACACAGGCTATGAGGAGGTCAATGCGGTCCATGCCAACCTCCCTAGAAAAAAAACTATACCGGGTGCTCAAATCATTGAAACACAGCAACCTTCGTAAGAGAGTCTGGAATCCTAGTCTGAATGGACCATAACCACAGAAGAAGAACAATGACTGCACTGACCAAATCAATACAAGCTGTCAAGGGCTTTGAGAAGTATCCCCTCAATATATTTGGAATTGGTGAAACCAGGTGGCTAGAGATCAGGAAAATTAAAAAGAGAAGCCACCACAAGAAACACACATTGAAGGTAGTTAAAAATTAAAAGATGAAAAAAAATAACAATCTAACGTGGAACTCAGTAATCGTTTTGAAACTTTAGGAAAACTATAGAGATGTGAATACAGCTGGACTATGGAACAATCACAACACAGCAATGTTGAAATCAGCAGAATTAAGTGCTGGATTTAAAAAAATTGAAAGAAATGCATGAATTTCAGACATTACATGAAACATATCCAAAATAGTCTGTTGCTGGACACTTGCTGAAGAGGGGATCTGAACACCTATGGACATGTTCGGAGTGCAATGATGAAGATTCGCAAGTAACTCAATATCCAAGATAGACATGACGCAAAACTAGACATGTTAATTGTTATGACTGAGACAGATTTAAGACTGAATTGGCAAAACTAACATTTAAAGACCTTGACAATAAAGTACAAAATTCAGTTATAAGGGATAAAATAATGTTTATAAATAATTTGTCAGATAAAGAAGAATTAGCCTCCAAGACAAGAAGCCATGGACTTGGTAATATAAACATTATAAAAGGACATCAAGATGATGTGAGTCCTACAAGCATACACTACACAAGCATACACTACTCACACACAAGCATACACTTCTTACACACAAGCATACACT
Organism: Megaustenia siamemsis; assembly: GCA_032433765.1. Classification (NCBI taxonomy): domain Eukaryota; kingdom Metazoa; phylum Mollusca; class Gastropoda; order Stylommatophora; family Ariophantidae; genus Megaustenia; species Megaustenia siamemsis. The sequence goes on from JAVIAB010000046.1 coordinate 44,291,205, forward strand.
ACTCCCACACAAGCATACACTACTTACACACAAGCATACACTACTCACACACAAGCATACACTACTCACACACAAACATACACTACTCACACACAAGCATACACTAATCACACACAAGCATACACTACTCACACACAAGCATACACTACTCACACACATGCATACACCACTTACATACATGCATACACTACTCACACACATGCATACACTACTCACACACAAGCATACACTACTCACACACAAACATACATTCCTCACACACAAGCATACACCACTTACACACATGTTTACATCACTCACACACAAACATACATTCCTCACACACATGCATTTCTACTTCATTATTAACTCTGACATTCTAGAAAATATTATAAATTGGCATATACCTTTTCTCTTCAGAAACACCACAATGAGCACAACAACCAGAACACCAGCAACAGCTACTCCAACAATTGTTCCCACACCTAAATCTTCATCACTGTCTTGATGTAGAGCTAAGAAAATAAAAACAAAGCTTACCATTAGCATTTGAGATGTTTACATTTACGTTCCTGTGCTATGTGTTGAACTTGGTTATTACTGATTTTGTTGACGACAAACTTTATATCCCTGGCAATGTGAAAATTAAGAAAGAAAGAAGAAATGCACTGTCATCAATGACTTGTAAAATAGGTCTTGAGATTAATCAAAAAAAGATAAAGGCAATGAAAAATAACCTTTGCCCAGAAGTCAAAATATACCTAGAAAGAAAACCATTGAAAGAAGTAGATGATTATGTAAGATTTTGTAATGTTCATGTTCTATAAAATAAAGAAACAGACACAAAGAAAGAAATTAGAACCAGAATAGCAGAGGCAGAAATGATTTTCAGAAACCTTGATAAAATACGGAATTCAAAATTACTAAGCACAAAAAAAGCTCAGGATTTTCAAATAAATTGATTATCCACCCTTACCCATGCATTTAAGGGCTGAAAAAGAACTATCTATCTATCTATTGTCCTTTCGAGCCGAAGACAGCACATAGGGCAGAACTAGAATCTCAAAAACAGAAACCTTGCATACAATAATGGCACATATTGCAGAGATCACTGCCTCTAAAATCTATGGCTCTGTTTCCATAACAATAGTTTTTACAATGACAGCTTGTCAAGCCATTGATCAACCTCCTTAGTCACCTCTTACGACATGCTTGGAAGGTCACAGTGTCACTATTCTTTACTCATAATGAGTCCCCGGTAACACACAGGAAAAAGAACTAAGGAAAGAGAAAATAAATCAGAAGCATTGATAAACAAATACCTCAGGAAGATACATTTTATACCATGGAAAGAATTCAGACTAGTACAGAATTAATAGAAATGAAAGAGCATTCAACAGCAACATCTATAATCAAGAAAAGAAGGTGATCATGTGTTGACCGTGTGAAGAGAAGAGAACTGAGAGAATCAGAAAGCATGCTAGAAAGTTAAAGAAAGAGCAGATGACTTTGAGAAATAATAGAATAGAACACAGAGACAAGAAGGAACAACAACAGACATCAGCTTCTTTGCTAAAGTTGAGACCCTCACCAGGAACAAAGCTGTGTGGTGAGATATGACACAGATCATATCCAATGTCTGACACTAAATAGAATTCATCGAACATGGAGAGTGTAGACATGTTCTGTATGCAGCCCTCAGATTGAAAGGACAAGAGATGGACACATTATTTAAAGAGTGGCCAGTGATTCAATCATGCAACTATCTAAGCAATGAATATAAAATGCTGCTGATGTTTGGTGGAAGGTGAATGAAAACATGTACACTCATGAAGACAATGCTTGGATAATTATATGTTCTTGTTGAAACTTTCATTGTATACAAAAATAGAACAATTTGTCCATGGATCTTACATTAAACATCTCATTAGACAGACAACAATAGAATGTTAGAGAATTGAAATTGATGTCTGGTAATAATAGGGCCACAATTTTACAATAAAATCATTAAACAACAAACATAATAAAATAACTGGGTTGTATTCACATAATGCATCCAGTTTTGCAAGTCGTTATGTTCCAATAACAAGCTGGCCTGTATGTAGCAATGCATGGACATTCATTGACATCCATATATCTGCATACAATGACATCTACAAAAGCCATATTTCCCACACTTTTGTTGACCTGTGTATCATAACCCACAAACTTAACACTGCTGGATAGTCTTCCTCTACTCTAAACCTGATCCTGTTGATCCCCTCTTGAACTCGCAGGTGGTCATCAGTCGCAGCAACAAAAAGAGACACCTTCTTGGTACCCCTTGATGATAGGTTCTGCTGGTGATACCTCTGTGTAATTACAAGCCTCACAAATCAATTGAACAGCACTACTGATGTTTTCATGACTTGACAAGTATTATAGAGAAGCTTAATAATGGGAGTTGTCTCACTTGTAAGAAGGGGAGACCAGAAATAGATAGTGAATAATGAGAGTTCTATTACTTGTAAGAAAAGGAGAGCAGAAATAGATGAACAATGGGAGTTGTCTCATTTGAGTATTGAGGGTGGTCCCTTTAAGTATGAGAACTCATGCAAAGTGTGAACCATGGGGACAGCACATGATAGGTAGTGTGAAATGAGGATACAAAGGATATGACTGATAGGACATTCAATGACAAACTATTAGAGTGAAAAGATATTGAGTCTAGGGGAAGATGTCACCATCAGGCCCCAAGTGTATAGGACAGTACAGAGGGATGAGGCAATACAAGTAGTTTGTGAAATAGATAGTAGTGTATAGCAATATGTGTGATCCTATTTGAGATTGACTGTCGATTAGTTCATGTCAGCTTTAGAGGTTACAGAACTTAGAATGCTTAAGACGGGAACTAAAGCCACTTTAGATATTACCAGTAGAGATGGTACACTTGAGGAGTATGGGACACTATCAGGCAGAACCCACTAGCAGAGTCCTAACTTGTGTATAAACATTAGACAGTTGAGAGTAGATGAATAAATGCCAGGATGGCTGAGACATGTAGACTATTCTATTGTAAGCATGTGAAGTGTTTCTATTACTCCAGTTTTTACGTTGTTAGTGATGACAATAAAATCATGCCATCTGACCTACTCTAATGTGACATGTTCATAAAAAAATCTGATAGTTCATTAGGATAGTCAGATTGGTGTGTTATTAAATAAGGAACATTCCACTGTGACTCTTTCCCCTCACTCACTAGGGTAAACATGGTGAACTACTACGATCAGCGGATAAGCAGCCAAGATCCTAACTACATGCAGTAAAAAGTGTCACTCTTGGATGAGTCATCAATTCATTATCAGTTACGCATCAGTGGTCACACATTCGGGTACAGCCAGGGCAAACAACCCAGATGGGCTATATTCAACCTGTGTCTTGAAGTGGGTAGTGACGTGAAGCTTTATTGAGCTGATGTAATACTTGCTGTAACTTTTCATTGGGTGCCCTTCAAGGGATTAAGAGATACAATGATAATCAATGAGAATTATAATCATATGAGTATTGTATAGGATTGTGTACTATCATGCTTTTATTTTACAAGCACATACAGTGAAGCCTTGTACTTCAAACAACCATAACTTTCCAGGTTTGTAGTACTCAATTTTTATCTGGAATTTCAACGATGCCTCTTCATGTAGATTGTGCCTGCTCAGGTGCAGTAAACAAAAAAATGTCATCTGTTAGTGCATTAGATGATTTTGTTGTGAGTTCAAGTCTTCTTGGAACAGAAACGAGCACACTAACCACTCAGCCACCCAGGTTCCAGCCTTCTATTCTTAAAACTGTCAGTAGATAATGAACAACAGTCCCATGAATAATTTTTTTTTTTTTTAAAGGATCACTTTGATGTCTCTGTTTAAGACAAATCATACATTCTTAGAATATATTAAGAGAAAGTTGAGAATGATCTCTTTTTGCTGATCTCACTATATTATAACTCATGGAAACTGAAAGACAATGATTTCAACATTTTTCCATAGTCTCAAACAATAAAAAAGAAAATACCCTTTGGCTTACAAAAAAAGATAATTCTCTAGCCAGGGAAGAAAATCAAACTTACCTTCGAATAAAACCAGACAGCAAGATAAATCCTCCGTTACAAAATTGAAAAAAAAAGTCTAAATGTAGTTAAAAGTGGTTTACCATAATTTTGTGAGTGGAAACTGGGACCAATAGCATATTTTGAGAGCTGAAACTGGGATTAGTAGTATAATTATCATGTCTGAAATCAAGCCTTATAGCATATTCTCATATCTGAAACTGGACAAGTAGTATATTCTCTTGCTGAAACTGGAACCAATAGTATATTCTCTTGCTGAAACTGGAACCAATAGCATATTCTCATTTCTGAAACTGGAACCAATAGCATATTCTCATTTCTGAAACTGAAACCAATAGCTTATTATCATTTCTGAAACTGGGACCAACAGAATATTTTGAGAGCTGAAACCAGTATCAGTAGCATAATTATCATGTCTGAAACTGGAGCCTACAGCACATTCTCATTTCTGAAACCAAAACCAATAGGAATATTACTGGATGGAGTTTGGAAACTGAGCTTTACTTTCACATATTTTTCTTGGAGCTAGGATTTTTTTTAATTCCTTGCCCTTTTTAATTTTATCAAAAAACTTTGAGCAGCTTAAATTTATGTGAAAATTATGTTAGTCTTCAGAAGGCCCCTCCCTCACTGTAGCTTCCAGCACATTGCCTCTCTTAACATATGTTATTTATTACATAAATCCTTTGTTCAACTGGGTAGGAGTATCAGTGAGACAAAGAATGAATTCTATTACAGTGCTATACATTTTTACCATATAGTCCATCCATAAATTGTTGCACAAACTTAATGTCATTTTTCTCAGAAACTGGTGTATTTTTAAATTGTGTGTGCAGTCTCAGATTATCCCTGACTTTAATGCAATATTTGTATATATTGTACAACTGATTAATGTAGGATTTTGATTTTATAAATGATGTAAAAAACACAAAAGCGGCTTTTAGGACAGACATTTACAAGTTTTACAGGCAATACCCTCTTCTGTTCAATAAAACACACACTATCAAATTTTATGTGGAAAAAAAAAAACAAGCATAGAAAATCTCAAAGCACACAGATTGTTCCTAATGAGCTTGGCAAGTGACATTATGAGCACTTATACATCAATGGTGAGCATGATGAATGGCATTGTCAATACTCACAAAAGTGTATCAGAAAAACATAGTATATTTTCCTGAAGTGCTAAAATAGTGAGCTACCTCAGTTTTCTGAAACATAATTAATTTAACATATATATGCATCACTATTCAAAAAGCAATTTTAATATTGTACAGTCACTTTTTCAAGGAAGGTAAGAGGGGTCAATTATGACACAATATTAAAGAACCAGAAAAGAGAACACAGCATGAGCTTGGTATAGAAAAAAAATATTTTATTCAGTGAATAATACAGGACTTTGAATCTAAAAACAAAAACTACCGTCAATCAAGAAAGAAAAAAGAAAAGTGGATGATTTTGACAAAGATATTAGACCTAAAGTTTGTTTCAGTCCAATCACTTTGTTACTCTCAACAAACTTAAAATGAAGTTGCAGTCCAAATGCAATAATAAACTTTCAAAAACTACTCTGTGGAAGGTTAGAAGAAGCGTTGGTTTCCCTTTCTAATATCTGCAGGCAGCAGGAACAGTTTGTGAGACCCATGGTTGATTGTTTTTCTTGCAATAAATATCTGAGGCAGATCCGAGTTACAATATCATATATTTGGATGAAACGTGGGCTTATGATCACCATATCTTAGAGAAAGACAAACACATGACAGAGAAAAGAAAAATACATGGCAGCAAAGGATAGTCCATTAAAATAGATTAAAATAGCAATTGCTGACAGCGGAGAGGAATGGACTGGTCAATCAAGCTGAGCTTCTTTTTTTCAAGTAGAGTCAACAGATCATGGACTACCACTCTAAAATGAATAGACACATTTTCAGGGATTGGATAGAGAACATTATTCTTCATCAAGCACAGAAGATCACATCAAGACTTGGCTTGCAAATGAAAATATCTCCTTTCATGACAACAAGTTGAAATCAGAATTGTTGCAGCTTGTCAAATGAAGGATGAATGCCAAAGACATTTTTGATTGACAAAATAATTACAGAACATGACCACACTGGGATGTGTGAACCTAGAGGTCTGTCAGTTTGAAGAATGAACCAAATCTATTGTCCTTAGTAAACCAGTTCACTAATTAAAATAATTTGGAAACAATCAGTGTATATATGGAATCAGTCCTTGCTTCTTGTACTCATTTTATAAGAGAAAAAAAATAAGTAGTGAACTTACATTCAACTTGAGGTGTGTATATTACGGTATTACTTGTCCAGTTTAAAATTTTTGCCTGGCAGCTGAGACCTGAAAACAATTAGTCCATTCAATTGTCAGCATCAAAGTGATCTAGTTATTACTTTTGTGAATGATACTTTACTCTGTGACAAGTGTTGATCTAGTTATTACTTTTGTGAATGATACTTTACTCTGTGACAAGTGTTGATCTAGTTATTACTTTTGTGAAAGATACTTTACTCTGTGACAAGTGATGATCTAGTTATTACTTTTGTGAATGATACTTTACTCTGTGACAAGTGTTGATCTAGTTATTACTTTTGTGAATGATACTTTACTCTGTGACAAGTGTTGATCTAGTTATTACTTTTGTGAATGATACTTTACTCTGTGACAAGTGTTGATCTAGTTATTACTTTTGTGAATGATACTTTACTCTGTGACAAGTGTTGATCTAGTTATTACTTTTGTGAATGATACTTTACTCTGTGACAAGTATTGATCTGGTTATTACTTTTGTGAATGATACTTTACTCTGTGACAAGTGTTGATCTAGTTATTACTTTTGTGAATGATACTTTACTCTGTGACAAGTGTTGATCTAGTTATTACTTTTGTGAAAGATACATTTCTCTGTGATAAGAGTTGATCTATTATTTTTGTGAAAGATATATTTCTCTGTGACAAGTGTTTACCTAGTTATTACTTTTGTGAAAGATACATTTCTCTGTGACAAATGTTTATCTAGTTATTACTTTTGTGAAAGATACATTTCTCTGTGACAAATGTTTATCTAGTTATTACTTTTGTGATAGATACATTTCTCTGTGACAAGTGTTAATTTGGGTTCTCTGATATAAAACTATAAGATTTGTGTGGCTATTAAATCAGTTGTAACAAGCCCCAAGCAAAACACAAGCTATACAGAGCATAACAATGCATTTTAAAATTCAGTTATGCCTTAAAACAACAAAAGCTGAAATCTCAACATTGAAGGTTGGCTACCATGGAGCACTATATAATTTACACTGGGAGCAAACAGCAATGTGGAAAATTCTGAAGCAATACGGCTTACCATTAAAAATCATAAATATTATCAAAGACATGTATGATGGTTACACATGTGCAGTTTGAACAGAGGAAGGACTGAGCGAATATTTCCCAATACAAACTGGGGTTAAACAAGGATGTATTTTATCGCCCTTGTTATTTGGAATTGTTATGGACTTCATAATGAAGAAATGCTGCACTGGTAATAAAGGCATCGAATGGATACAAAGAGTCCATATGGAGGACCTTGACTTTGCTGATGACATAGTCCTCATCAGCAGTCAGATAAAAATGATGCAGGAAAACACAAATGAACTATCATCAATAGCCAGCAAAATTGGGCTTGAGATCAGTCATGAAAAGACTAAAGTCATGAAAAGTTTAATTCCAACAGATGACAAAATATACATGGAAAACAAACCAGTAGAAGAGATCGATCACTTTATTTATCTTGGAAGTCACATTGATCGAGAAGGGGATACAAGTAAAGAAGTTAGAATCAGAATAGCTAAAGCAGCAATGTCTTTCAGAAGCCTTGAAAAGTTGTGGAAATCAAAACTCATTAGCACAAACACAAAACTTAGGCTATTCAAATCAAATGTACTATCAACCCTTACGTATGCGTGTGAAAGCTGGAAAGCAACAAGAGATATAGAAACAAAGTTGAACGCATTCGAAAATAAATGTCTAAGGAAAATACTTGGTATAGAATGGAACGAATTCAAAACAAACGAGGAAATTAGAGAAATCGCCAATCAACCACTAATATCTTCAGTAATAAAGAAAAGACGATGGTCATACGTTGGACATGTGATGAGAAGAGATAATAATCGAATAGCGAAGCAAGCCCTCATATGGGAAACAACAGGTAAAAGAAAAAGAGGAAGACCCAGGGAGACACTGAGAAGAACATTGATGAGAGAGGCAAGAGCAGCAGGAATCGGCTCCCTCAATGAGATAGAACTGCTTGCACAGAACAGAGACAGATGGCGAGATTTAATAAAATATCTTTAAAAGAAAACTGCTAGAACAAAAATTCATATAGGAGAAGGTGTATCTTGGTCTACGCCCTATGGGCCGGTTACGGCTCGAAAGGTCAATAGATAGATAGAATAAGATAGAGATGCTTGCACAGAACAGAGACAAATGGCGAGATTTGATAAAATATCTTTAAAAGAAAACTGCTAGAACAAAAATTCAGATATGAGAAGGTGTATCTTGGTCTACGCCCTATGGGTTGGCAACGGCTCGAAAGGTCAATAGATAGATAGAAACAGCAATAATAAAATATAAGAGAACTCTATACCTGGTGATATAAAAAGAGGAGTATGACAAGGATGCATCCTATCACCAAGTTTGTTCAATCTATATATTTGATATGAATATCAAAAAGACTAAAACTATAATCATAAGCATAGATAGTACTCAAAACCTACAAGTGGATATCAAAATTTAAGGAATAGACCTGGAGACAGTTCAGAGCCCTAACTACCTTGGACATACTATAAGCAGAGATGGAAAATGTAAAACTGAAATAAACAAAAGAATAGGAATGGCAACAAGTAATTTTAATGCTATAAAAGTATACTAACATCAAAACAAATAACACCAGGGCTAAAACTAAGAATAGCAAAATGTTATATCTTCTCAATATTCCTGTATGGTGCAGAAACATGGACATTTGACAAGAAAACAGAACAGAAAATTGAAACCTATGAAATTTGTGGATTTATGGAATAGGTAGAATTGGATGAAAGAAAAGAGAACAAATGATGAAGTATTAAAACAACTAAAAATTAAAAGAGAACTACTAAACACAATTAGAACAAGACGAAATAAATTTTTGGGGCATGTTAAAAGACACAGCAGCCTTCTAAAAGTTATATTGGAAGGGAAAATACAGGGTAACAGAGGCAGACCAAGACTAACATGGGCATCAAAAGGTGGACAAGCCAGTCTATGACAACCTGCACCATCAAAGCAAGAGACAGAGCAGAATGGCGTTCCATGGTAGCCAACCTTTGATGCGGAGATGACACTCGACGATGATGTGTTTTTTTAACTTGCCTCAAAAATCTCATTTGTCTTGTTTGAATTGTGTTTAGCAGTTCCCTTCTCATTTTTAGTTGTCTAAAGAATTCATAATTTGTTCCTGTTTCTTTCCATCCAATTCTTCTATAAATCCACATTTCAAAGGCTAAATGACACTGGTGTTGTATTGTTTGAAAAGTCTTGTTTGGGTTCCTTAACAGCACTTCTGTCTGGAATCTCCCATCTTGACATTCATGCACTCTGTTCATTGTTGCAGATTCAGAGTTAATTTTTTTAGTAGTTTTTTTCTGTTCAACGTCTCAGAGAGCATTCAAAATGTCACATTCTTTATCCTTCTACACTCAACATCAGCCAAACTGGCAAGTCTGTCAGCACTCTGTTCATTGTTGCAGATTCAGAGTTAATTTTTTAGTAGTTTTTTCTGTCCAGCATCTCAGAGAGCATTCAAAATGTCACATTCTTTTTCCTTCTACACTCAACATCAGCCAAACTGGCAAGTCTGTCAGCGCTCTCATTACCTCTAAAAAGACTAGTGTCCCTTGGCATGAAAGTGAAGCAGACTTTTGTCAAAACAGACCTCACCATTGCCGCCGAGCTCAGCTAGTTGATTTCTTTCTGAGCTTACTCACTGAGTCACTAAGGGATCACACATGTGTATAAAGCAGTGCCTCAAGCCATGCTAATGCTTTTGTAACAGCAATAATTTCAATAATCAAACTACTTGTAGTCAAAATGAAATCACCACCATCTTCCTTTACAGTTCTACCTCCAACATAAGCTATGAGAGACCACAAACTCCGAGTGTGCCAAATAACAGTCCCATCTGTGTAAATGACAGCATCACTCAAGAATAAGTATATGTCATGTTAATAGGTATGTTTACAGGGCCTTCATTTAAAGCAGAATATGACATTTATATACAGCAATCAGACATAACTTATGATAACCTGTATGATGTTTGTATGGAGATATACTCTAGTTATACAAATAAGAAAGAAGTGAAAGTTGTTTAGCATCACCTCCAGACTGCACTTGGTGTCCTCTTACCTAATGTCTGAAATAAATGTGTATCTTTGAAGTTTACATTTCCAGGAGCATTCATAAAAAAATGGCTTAGCTATCTATTGTTGCTTGTAGTCAAATATGGCACATAGGACAGGAGTTCTAGACTCTTCAAGTTCGATGATCTTTACTATCAAGTGTCAGACTTCGCACTTGGCCTGCTTTGTATCTCGCCACATGTCCCTGTTTTTGGGCAAACCTCTCAAATTCAGGAAGGAAATTTATGACTGCTGTTGTTGCTTCTCACTTCAATGTTCTTCCTATTGTTACTCTAGGTCATTTTCTTTTTATGTTTCCAATTTGAGGGTATGTTTTGTAATTCTTTTATTGTCTCTGATCATAAAATGTTCAACATATGTCCACCTACTTTTCTTGATTATATATGATATTGTTGACTCATTCATATTATTTTTGTTGGACTACTAGTCTTGAAAATAAATCTAAGGTACAAGAAGTATTTTCCTCAGGCATTTGTTTTCAGTGGCATCCAATTTAATTTTATATTTCTTTAGTTGCTTTCCAGCTCTTGTTTGAATAAGTTAAGAATGGATAACACATTTTATTTGAGAGTCATGGGCTTTGTTTTTGAGCTTAATAATTTTTATTTCTATATTTTATTAAGAATTCTGAAAGTGTCTGCTATTCTGATTTTAATTTCATTCTCTGTGTCTCCCTCATGATCTCTACAACTTTTAAGATATAATGCAACATGATCTACTTCTTCCACTGCTTTTCCTTCCAGATATATTTTTTCTTCACGACAAATTTGATTTCTGATTTCTGAGTTATATCTGACATATCTGCCAAATGAGACTGCTAAAGGGTTCTTTTACATTTTGAGCACAGCTCTCTAAACATTTTGTGTAGATGCTTGGGTGGCTGGGATCTTTAAAGTAAAGATTCCCTCCATGCCTTGCTAAATGTGTTGGAAATATGGTGTTAGTGACCATATCTATCTATGGCCACTACAAAATTTTTGGGTGATGTGGCTAGTATCACACCAGGCCACCTTTACTTCCCTGAAAAATCTTTGGTACCCATTTTTAGAGGCTGGTGAACCCCGGAGCCTTGTCAGTTTGAACAAAAAATCTGCCACAGCTAGGGATCAAACCTAGACCCTTCTGGTCAGGAAGTGAGCACACTAACCAGTCAGCCACCAAGGCTATTGAGATCTTTAAACACAGGCTTTAAGACATCCATAACGGCCTCTGGTAGACTTTTTTCATGTTAGAAAAACTCATTGGCAGAAACAGCTTTTTTGTATTGACACCAACTATCATGGCAAAGGTTGTACACTGGCTTCTCATCAGTGCATTGCTTGTAAAAATAAATCACCCATACAGGTTCTCACATTTATTTTTTTAAGATTATTCATGTTTCCTCTATTGGCATTTCCATAATAATTTGAAATGTTGTCCATCTGTGTATTTGTTAGTCTACCTTCACCTTCTATTTTCTTTCCATCTGTTAATTTCTACCTGCCCATGATGTTTTCTTTTCTGTAAATGTGTGCATCTGAAACACTTTTGAAACTGCTGGTGTCGCCATCTGCAGTAAATCTTGTATAGCTTACGTTATATGTTTCTACTGATCTAGAAAATAAATTTAGTAACATTGATGCCTATGATGATGGTATCCAGTACTATGATGTCAAAGATTTGTCTGATTAGGAGCTGGAGGGACTGGTTGATATCTACAATAGAGTATTCAATTATTATGAAAGATTAGCTGCACCGCTATTTGATACCTCAACTGAAGCCTGGGAAGGATCACACACGAAAATTCAGTTATTGAATAATCAGAGTGCAGTACACAGTGGGCAAGACACTGGAGAAAATTGTTGCTAAGAAGTTAGATTATTACTTTGAAAATTGACATCTTCTTTCATCCACAGTCGGAGGCTACTGACTTGGTTGAGACACCTGGGGTAATGCTGCTGTTTTTGCCCACGATGTCTATGAGGGATTTCATTCAGGTGTTGAGACAGGCGCTGTTGTAATCAATCTTGAGAACACGTACAACAGGGAACCATTTGATTTCTTGATGGCTCAGTTCCATGTGCTTGATAGCAACCCAGTCTATAATTGGATAGTAGCAGGCCTTTTCCAAGGGAAAGTCATTTTCAAGTGCTGTAGACTTCCGAACCTACAACAATACATCATGGCCTTCCATAGGGCTCACCTTTGTCTCCAGTACTTTTCAACACCTACACTGTGAGAATAATGGATGAGCTGACTGCGGGTCTAGAGAGGACACTATCTTATGATGATGATTTTTTGGTGTACCGCCAAGGTAGAGATTGGAAGCAGGTTGTTGGAGAACTCCAGATTGAACTTACTAGTTTGAACAGATGGTGCTGTGAGGCAGGAGCACTGGTAAACCCACAAAGGGTGGCTGTGACATGGTTCTCCCTAAACAATTGTATTAACACACAGACACCTATACTGAGCATGGGTTCAGAAGTTGTGAGGTTCCACACATTAAGGTATCTGGGAATACAACTTGATTGAAGTTCTGCTTTCCTCCAGCACATAGATCAAGTATAAATGAGGTCTAGGAAAGGTATCTCTGCAATGAGGGTAATGGCGGTGGTGGAGTGTGAACAACTTCTTCGTATCCTCCTATATCAAGAACTGATGGTTTCAGTTACTCCTATAACAATAACTGGTGGTTTCGGTTACTCCTATAACAATAACTGGTGGTTTCGGTTACTCCTATAACAAGAACTGGTGGTTTTGGCTATTGAGCTTGTACTGACTATTCTAACTCTCAGCCACATGCAGATTGAAAGACTGGAAAGAATACAAAATGAGGTCATGCACATCATACCTGGATGCACGCAAGCCACAACTTGTGGATTGATGCATTATCTCCTTCATTTTCCTAACATCACAGGCAGAATAAATATGCCCCGAGCACATACCTATCTATGATTATGTGTTGATGTACAACTTTTACTCCACAAGGAGATTGGCAGGAGAAAGGGCATCAGGCTCAAAAGAGAAAGATCATGTATGGTGTGAGCTAAGGACATTGTTCAACAGATTTGTCCACTAGAGGAGATTGAACCCTGGGAAAAGTGGATACAGGTACCAGCAGAGGCCTCTACATCCTTGTCGGTTTGTGCCACTTTTTACAGAGAATGTAGACAACAAAACACTGTCATTTTGGAGGCAGAGGTACAGACCTTGATCTATAACAATTAACCCCAGAACATTAGACAGTCATCTTGTGAGCTTCCACAGTCCAGATCTGTGGAAGAGCAGTAAAGAAAGAGATCGGTGATTTCATGGCAACTGCCAGTTGTTTTTTGTTGTTTGAACAAGAAAGCAACGATGGACAGAATACATTACAGATCTTTATATTGATGAACCAAGAAGTAAATATTAAGGATAATGGAGAAGGACCAGAAATACTCAAAGAAGAAGTTGTTTTTTGTTGATTTAACAAGAAACCATAAGCGAACAATGGACAGAATACATTAAAGATCTTTATAATGATGAACGAATAGAAGTAAATATTAAGGATAATGGAGAAGGACCAGAAATACTCAAAGAAGAAGTTGTTTTTTGTTGATTTAACAAGAAACCATAAGCGAACAATGGACAGAATACATTAAAGATCTTTATAATGATGAACGAATAGAAGTAAATATTAAGGATAATGGAGAAAGACCAGAAATACTCAAAGAAGTGGAAGACATCTTGCACAATACGAAAGCAGGAAAAGCTCCTGGACCAGATAATATAACTAAAGAAGAGATTGAAGCAATGGGTGATTTTGGAATAGAAATAATAACAAAAATATTAAATGATATCTACAACATGGATATATACCAGATGACATGCTCAAATCAATATTCATAGCCCTAGCAAAGAAATCTGGTGTGATTGAATGTGATGATCATCGCACAATAAGCCTTATGAGTCACGACTAAGATATTACTAAGAATCATCATGCGAAGAGTGTAAAACAAAATCAGTCCAGAAATTAGCGATGAACAACGTGGTTTTGTTAGAGGTAAGGGAACGAGCAATGTTATATACATCATAACATCTTTAGTAGAAAGAGCCATAGATGTGAAAACAGATCTATACCTATGTTTCACAGATTATACCAAAGCATCTGACAAAGTAAATCACCAAGAAATAATCAAAATTTTAGAAAGCATAAACGCAGACAGCAAAGATCTAAGAATAATAAAGAACATGTACTGGCAACAAACAGCGGCTATAAGAACTGGAAACCAATTGGGAATGTTTCAACAAATAAAACAGGGTGTTAGGCAAGGTTGCGTGCTGTCACCAGATTTGTTTAATATGTATAGTGAGATTATTTTAAGATCCATAAGGGGCATGTCTGGAATAACAATCGGAGGTCATAATATAAATAATCTAAGGTATGCTGATGATACAGTCTTAATTGCTAATAGTGAAAATGAGTTACAAGAAATGTTAGACATTATAGTGAAAGAAAGCAAAAATAAAGGACTCAGCCTTAATAGCAAAAATACAGAAGTAACTGTAACAACAAAGAAAAAGACATCACCTCAGCACAAAATAAAGACAAGTGGAACAATATTTAAAACGGATAAATGAATTTAAATATTTTGTAAATTTGTTAACCTCAGACGGAAGATGTACAACAGAGGTGAGATGCAGAATGACCCAGGCAAAAGCAGCTTTCCAAAAGATTAGGAAGATACTATGCACAAAAGATTAGGAAGATGCTATGCAATCCTTTTTTGACAACAGAAACAAGAAATTATTTAGACCAGTATTAACATATGGATGTGAATCATGCACAATAGGACCACAGACAAGAAAATCACTGGAGTCTGTAGAAATGTGGTTTTACAAAAGAATGTTGAGAATACCATGGACAGCTAAGAAGAGTAATGAAAACATTCTGAAAGGGGCCAAAGCAAAAAGAGAACTAATTTCCAATATTAGGAAGAAATGATCCTTATTTTTTTGACCATGTAATGAAAAGAGAACACCTGGAATATATTGTGACAACTGGGAAAATTGGGGGACAAAGTGATAGAGAGAAGCAAAGAGAAAAGATATCAGACAGCTCAAGAGAATGGCTTGGCAGAAAGTCAACAACAGAAATGATAAATGACTGTCGAGATCGAACATTGTGGACAGACATGATCACCTATGCCAGCAGGCCCAGTACTTGATGATGATGACCAGTTGTTTGACCATGGAGCTCATGGCAGTATCTAAAGCAATGGCCTGGCTAGAACGCAATCTTTTACTCATCTGTGATTTCTAAGTAACTCAATGAGCATGCTTAGAAAAATCGAGGAATGCTGGGCACAAAGACAGCGACTGGAGTCACTAAAGAACTCTGGTCTGATTGGGATATGTTTCATCCTCGTTCCTGGACACAGCAGTGTGAGAGGAAATGAACGAGCTGACATCCTGTCTGGAAAAGCTCCTGTGGATGGCAGAAGTACAATGAACCAGTCTGACATTCTTTATACTTCCAAGAAGGCAGGGCGCGCCGATGATTCAGTCAATGATCATAAATCTACAACCACGTTCAGACTAAATGAACATCAGGTTAAAACTGGAGATGCCAGAAAGGAGTACTGGACTGGAAAACAGACGAATAACAAATCAACACAGAACTAAAGTCATCTGTCTTCAAACACTGAGTGGCATTCTGGGGAGGAGATCCAAGCATTTATGAACCAGTTCAACATGCAATGAGGTTGATCTGTTGACTAAACTAAACTAAACTTTCATCAACTGCTGTACATAATGAAGATGTTGATATCAAGCATCCATTACATTAACTGCCATACATATAATACAAAAATTTACTCTCTCACCTGCCATACCCTGTTCAGCAGAAAATTGAAATGTAGTGAACCCAAGTCCTGAACTCTGAATTAGTGAACCTTGAATAAAACTTGTTTCAGCAGACAAGAAAGTGTTGGCTGTTTCTTTACAGCTGCAATTAGCTGATGATCCCTCCAGAATATGTCCTTGTGGACATGATTCCAGTTGAACTCTGGGGTAGTCTGCAAGGATGTGAGTGTAGAAAACACATGAAAGCAATAAATCCTTTGTTATCATCAAAATCATTAGAGAATGTCACAAATAGAACATGTGGCTCTGAGTTAAAAAAAACAAAAAAAACAAACAAGTTGTTTTCCTCTCTCTCTCTCCTGCCTCATTTGCTTTCACCCTTGATGGGAGATTTATAGTTTGTAATCTTTTACTCTTATGCTTCCCTCTCTTACTGTTATGTTTAGTAGCTTTGCTAATATTTCACATTGATAAAACATGCAAATCTAAATTACTAAGAGCAAAAAGAGAAGTTTAGCTTTTAAAATCAAATATATTATCCATCCTTACTTAGGTATGTGAGTGCTTGAAATATAACATAAAATAGATGCATTTGAAAACAAATTTCTCGGGAAAATACTTTGTATACCGTGGAATGATTTCAAGATTAGTGCAGACATAAGAGAAATGATAAATAACTCAAGAGTATCATCTGTAGTGAATAGAAGAAGGTGGACATGCATTGGCCATGTGATGTGAAGAGATAACAAGATAATCGCAAAGTACGCCCTAAAATGGGAACCAGGTGGTAAAAGAAAAAAATGCCAAGATAGATAAAATCTAAGATGAGTGAGAAGCAACAATGGCAGGCATCAGCTACCTTGTTAAGGTTGAGAGTCTCGATTAAAACATGAGCTTATGATGAGATACGAGGGTCTGTATAAAATCTGACACTTGATAATGAAGTCATGGAGACTCTATAATTTCTGTCCCATGTGCTGTATATTCAGCTTGAAAAGACAATAGATAAATAATATTCTATCAATCCATCATTTTCATGGCCGGTCCTTCGATTCTGGTGTTCTCGTAGTGTTTGGTGATGACTGTATAGGATTTGTGTTTTTCTGTCTTATCACGTGGCCAAACCATTAAAAAAAAATTTAATATTCAGTAGCAAGAATTATTCCTAGCTTTTAAAAAGCTGGTTAAATAATTTATTTGTAGGAAGTAATATATAGTTCAGCCGAATAAATACAAGTGATCTGTTTCTTTATTTACGTGATTTACAAACACAAAATAATGTTGCTATGGTGATACACAGAAAAGTGAGGTGTGGTGTGAGGAGATAGAAAGTGTGATTGAAAGAGACAAGGCATGGTTTGGAAAGAGAAAGAGAGAGAGAGAGCGAAAAGAAAAAGAGGCTGGATATAAGACAAATAAATAAGTTGAGGAATAAATTGAGACATAAACATAATCCATAACACGTACTTATTGTCACCTGTGACAGGCTGCTGTTTCTCCCAAACCTTGTGTCACTGTATTGTCCTGTGATATTTGGGTAAACATTGACTCTAAACTGATGTGATCCAAGCCCCAAGTTCTGGACAGACACTGTCACATTACATACAGGGTAGAAGTATCCAGAATGTTCTTGGGTAGACATGTTTTGATAAGTTATGGCTTGTCTTAGACTTGTCTCTGTACCCTGTACAAGTTACAGAAAGCTTAAACTACTGAAGTCGTTCATGAAGCAAGAAAGACAAAAATTATGTTCACACTAAACACTGACTAAATCACACAAAGAAAATATTTAGAAAACACGTCAATGTAAATAAAATATGTGAATATTATAAGTTTTTCTTTATTTTATAATTGCCCTTGGGTTATAAATCCATTGTATGGAATCAGAATACAGCAGAAGGACAAGAAATTATTAGTATGTGGACAAAAAATACACAGTGAAAAGAAAGTAAAAAAGAAAATGAGAACGTTGCAATGCAGTGTGACCTATAAGGAATTTGGTGTAAGTGCCTACATTGGGTTTGGTAATCGACACATTTTAGTATCCAGTTAAAGCCAATGATTCCAAAAGCCGTACGTTCTGTATTCGTCCCAGTCTCTTGTCTTCATTGTTTAGTTCAGTTAACTTACGCTGACTGTTACGTTCATTGTTTAATTTAGTCGACAGATCATGTCTACTGTTTAGTTAGGTTGACAGATCATCTTCTTTGTTTAGTTTAGTCAATAGATCACCTTTATTGTTGATTTTAGTTTAGTTAACAGATCATCTTCATTACGTATTTTAGTTTAGTCAACAGATCATCTCCATTACTTATTTTAGTTTAGTCAACAGATCATCTTCATTACTTATTTTAGTTTAGTCAATAGATCACCTTTATTGTTGATTTTAGTTTAGTTAACAGATCATCTTCATTAGTTATTTTAGTTTAGTCAATAGATCACCTTTATTGTTGATTTTAGTTTAGTTAACAGATCATCTTCATTACGTATTTTAGTTTAGTCAACAGATCATCTCCATTACTTATTTTAGTTTAGTCAACAGATCATCTCCATTACTTATTTTAGTTTAGTCAACAGACCATCTTCATTGTTTATTTTAGTTTAGTCAACAGATCATCTTCATTGTTTATTTTAGTTCAGTTAACAGATCATCTTCATTACTTATTTTAGTTTAGTCAACAGATCATCTCCATTACTTATTTTAGTTTAGTCAACAGATCATCTTCATTACTTATTTTAGTTTAGTCAACAGATCATCTTCATTACTTATTTTAGTTTAGTCAACAGATCAACTTCATTGTTTATTTTAGTTTAGTCAACAGATCATCTTCATTGTTTATTTTAGTTTAGTCAACAGATCGTCTTCATTACTTATTTTAGTTTAGTCAACAGATCATCTTCATTGTTTATTTTAGTTTAGTTAACAGATCATCTTCATTGTTTATTTTACTTTAATCAACAGATCATCTTCATTACATATTTTAGTTTAGTCAACAGATCATCTTCATTACATATTTTAGTTTAGTCAATAGATCATCTTCTTTGTTTAGTTTAGTCAACAGATCATCTTCATTGTTTATTTTAGTTTAGTCAACAGATCATCTTCATTACATATTTTAGTTTAGTCAACAGATCATCTTCATTACATATTTTAGTTTAGTTAACAGATCGTCTTCATTACTTATTTTAGTTTAGTTAACAGATAAACTTCATTACTTATTTTAGTTTATTTAACAGACCATCTTCATTACTTATTTTAGTTTAGTCAACAGATCATCTTCATTGTTTATTTTAGTTTAGTTGACACATCATCTTCATTACATATTGGACAGCTCAACAGTTCTCAGAACCGTTCATGGCACCATCCCTAGCGTTCAGTCCATGACAATGCACGTAATCGTCACCGCCGCCAAATGGTAGCAAAAGGCGAAAGCACTATAAACGGTTTTCAGCTCAAACAGATGAACCTTATATATGAAGGATGTAGTTAATTGGACAGATTGTTTTATTCTTAAGAATTTTTTCCCGTGTAGCAGTCATATTTAGCTACTCTTGTGTACTTTAGTTGCCAAAGATTGTTTAACAAGCAGTGGGCACACTGTATATATTGATTTCCGTCTTTTTTTTTTTCTAGAGGGTTAAACATCGGGTCTTATTACCCACAGACCGGGAGATGGTAACTCTTACGGTAAAGCTATGAAAAAACTCACCGATTCGAAAATACGGTACTGGAACCAGAAACATTCCAGAGGTGGACGTGTCTAGACTACCCAGCAGTAATTCATTTCATTAACCACTGCTCGACTGCATCTCGATAGCAGTATAGAAACTTAATGAAGCTGAGGTGGATGTGTATTTTCCACAAACTAAACTGGTCAGAGTATTGAGTATTTAGTATATTTCAAATATTTGAATTTGAGGATGTGAGTGAGAAGGAGAAGGTGAGCAGAAATTGGACTCAGATATAGAGAGGATTGAGCTGGCTACTTTTAGCCCTGGCGGTTGATAAATAAACAACACACTTTAGCTTACATTTCTGATCCAATAAAATTGGCAGACAGGAGAAGGGTACATCCCAGATGCTGTACACATGATCTGGATGTTAGCCGTAGTCATACTCATAGTTTGATTAGTTTGAAGTTCTTTAATTTGGCAGGAGACTTGGCTTGGTCTTGCTAAGAAAATAAACATAAAATGGCATTGAATAGCTAAGCTAAGAGACAGACAAGGCAAGCTACAATACTTCGGCAAAAGTTTTCATCAGGTATAGCAAACTATCCATATTAAACACAAAGTTCCGAGTTAAAATGTTTAGCCAAACCACCACCAAATGCTTAGCACCTATTCTATTCAGATCTAAATAAAAATGGCGGAAAGGACAATGGCCAGGATTTTCGTACGGTCTAGTTAAAAGTTTAATGGACAATAGGGCAGGTAGGATTTAATTAGATCAAACAAAGGAAACAAACAAAGAAAAATTGGACAAGTGAAAGGTGTCCATAGGGTACAAAGAAAACGAGAAGAAGAATAAAGAAAAGAGAGGATAGGGGAGGCAAAGGGGGAAGTAGAGCAAGAGATGTAATAAGGATAACGCAGGTAGGAATGGTGATAAGACACAGGAAAGACAATGAGAGACCAGAGATTACAGAAAAGAGTGAAAAGAGTTTAATTCTCTTGGCTAGATAGTTATATTTATAGTTATTCGAAGGCCCTAGTATCCTGCAAACGAATAAAAATCCATAATTCCTCAAAACCAAAGAAATGCAGCTGCAGTCCCTACCATAGCAAACACAGCACACGTCAAAAGACATAAAGTGTGAGTACTAAAGCGGACAATGACTCGGTTCGCCATCGAGAAACGGCTATGGGTGTAAGAAGAACGAGAGATTATGCCAGTAACACGAAAGTCATCAGACTCAGAGGTATTATGTCCTGACAATCTAAAATGACAGGAGACAGGAGTGCCAGAATTCACATATTCTGTCCTCCAAACGTCGACCTGTTTGGCCAATATATATTGAGACAACGTTAGCAGATGATGATGTAATTCAGATTCCTGAAAATGTACGCAAAACCTTCCTGAGGAAGACCAATCAGGAACAAGACTCTGGGAGTCTGTAGTACGAAAGGGCAAATTCTGCATGATTATATAATATTACTGGAAATGCACGTAAAGCCTTCCTGAGACACATCTATTAGACATAACATCAATTATTTTAAACGACTTAAGTTCAAACAATGCCACATATTGCTCCGTCTGATCTATGATCTATTGAATATGTGAAGAAACTAATCTATTTGTAAATGAATAACTTGTGATATTAATTGTGTTGACAGGCACTCACTTCTGATTCTCGCTTATATGGGTTTAATAGAAAATATAATCTTCCGTTGTGTTACTATTTACTGCTAACTCTTATATCTTGTAATTACTCCTTTATGCATTATTTCCACTTTATAGTTCAGTTGGCTGGGTCATGTGAGAAGAATGGAAAACAAATGCGTTCCAAAACAATTATTGCGTGGCAAACTTATCATCATCATCATCATTGAGTGCCGTCTCCGCAACGAAGGTTGGCTACCATGGAGCGCCATTTTGCTCTATCTCTTGCTTTGATGGTGCAGGTTGTCATCGGTTGATTTGTCCATCTTTTGATGTTACTCGTCCATGTTAATCTAGGTCTGCCTCTGCCTCTTTTACCTTGTATTTTCCCCTCCAGGATCACTTTCAGTAGGCTGTTGTGTCTTTTAACATGGCATAAGAATCGCATTTGTCTTGTTCTAATTGTGTTCAGAAGTTCTCTTTTCATTTTTAGTTGTTTTAAGACTTCGTCGTTTGTTTTCTTTTCCTTCCATCCAATTCTACCTATTCTTCTATATATCCACATTTCAAAGGCTTCAATTCTCTGTTCTGTTTTCTTGTCTAATGTCCATGTTTCAGCACCATATAGGAATATTGAGAAGATGTAACATTTTGCTATTCTTAGTTTTAGCTCTGGTGTTATTTGTTTTGATGTTAGTATGTCCTTCATGACATTAAAATTACTTTTTGCCATTCCTATTCTTTTGTTTACTTCAGTTGTACATTTTCCATCACTGGTTATAGTATGTCCAAGGTAGTTATAGTTCTGAGCTGTCTCAATGTCTATTCCTTCAATTTTGAGATCCACTTGTGGGTTTTGAGTATTTTCTTTGTTTATGATCATAGTTTTAGTCTTTTTGATATTCATATCTAGTCCATATTTTTTGCTTATCGTGTTTATTTCATTAAGTAATTGTTGTAGGTCTTTAGGATTTTCTGCTAGTAGTACAGTATCGTCAGCATATCTTAGGTTATTGATTATCTTTCCGTTAATTTGTAGGCCTGGCATATCTATGATGTTTTTAAAGATTTGCTCAGTGTATAGATTGAACAAGCTTGGTGATAGGATGCATCCTTGTCTTACTCCTCTTTTTATATCAATGGGTGTAGAGAACTCTTTGTTATATTTTATTATTGCTGTTTGCTCCCAGTATAGATTGCATATTAGTCGTATATCCATGTCATCTAGATGTATCTCTTTTAGGCATTCTATAAGTTGTTTGTGGTGTACTCTATCAAAAGCTTTGGTGTAGTCTATGAAGCAGGCATATATTGGTTTGTTTACTTCTGTGTATTTTTCGTTTAATGTTCTCATGCAGAATATGGCTTCTTTTGTCCCGCTATTTTTCCTAAATCCAAATTGCTGCTCATCTAATTCAGTATTGATTTTACTCTGAATCCTTCCTTGTATAACTTTTAGCAAGATTTTTGTAACATGGCTCATTAGGCTTATTGTTCTAAAGTCACTGCATTCAACTGCACCATTTGCCATTCCCGCATAGGATTAGCCGCCTTGAAGGTCATGGCAGCTGCCAACATCGAGCAGAGGCTACTTACTTTTCTGTTACAGGGATTAGACCTCACACCAATCGAGTATGCCCTGGCAATTCTTACTGTCAGTACGACTCACATTGATAGGCTGGAGAAAATACAAAATGAAGCCATGCGCATTATCTGGGATGTACGAGGGACACTCCATGTGTAGCAATGAGGTATCTTCTTGACTTTCCAACCATGGATGACAGAATCAAGATCTGGAGAGCACGAGCATACCTGAAGATTAGTACAGATACAGAGCATCCATTGCACCACGTGCTCAACACAGAGAAAGGTGCCAGGTTAAAAAGAGGCAAATCATGGGTGGGTCGAGCAGAAGAAGTCATCAAACAGGTCTGGGCTTACCAATATCAGCGTTGGCAAGGAGTGGATACCGGTGCCTACGTAATTCAAGGGGTCTTTCTCGTGTACTGTCACACTCGACAGGAAAAGTAGAGAACAGAACCCGGTCGTGGTTAATGTTGAGGTCAACGGTCTCATCTGCGATAACACCGATGAAAAAGATGCAGTCATATATACAGACGGATCTGTAAGACGGCACCAAAGAAGTGCATGGGCATTTACAGCACGCTCGGCAGGCAGAATAGTCTACGAAGACAGTGGTGCATACGTCGTGACCACGAGTAGCATGACAATGGAGGTGATGGCAGTGACCAAGGCATTCAAATGGTTAGAGTCACAAGACTACACCCACGCATGTATACTGAGTGATTCGTTGAGCATGATAAAAAAAAAAAGTGGAGGCGGGCTCTGTACGCATGCAATGGGTAGAGTCGTTGCTGAAATCCAAAATACGTAAGGTCACCTTTGTCTATGTCCCTGGACATGCGGGAGTACGGGGAAATGAAAGAGCGGACAGGTTGGCTAGCTACGCCGTCGTTGAGGACGGGCAACCAATGGATCGGGCGGACATCATCAAAGCCCTCCGAGATGTGGGAAGAGCACGGGACTTCGACAAACACAGATCCACGTCACTTCTTCGGATGGAAGAGATGGGAGTTAAATGGGCACAGCCAGAAATGAGAAACTTGGTGGCCGTGTAAGAAAACTTATAAACCAACATAGAACTGGAGTCGTCAGTCGCTGGACACTGAGGGAATTGCTGAGGAGGGGATCTGAGCACATATGGACATGTTCGGAGTGCAATGATGATGACCCGCAAATAACTAAATAACTCAATACTAGCAGAAAATCCTAAAGATCTACAACAATTACTTAATGAAATAAACATGACAAGCAAAAAATATGGAATAGATATGAATATCAAAAAGACTAAAACTATCATAATCAAAGAAAATACTCAAAACCCACAAGTGGATCTCAAAATTGAAGGATTAGACATGAAGACAGTTCAGAACTACAACTACCTTGGACATACTATAACCAGTGATGGAAAATGTACAACTGAAATAAACAAAAGAATAGGAATGGCAAAAAGTAATTTTAATGGCATGAAGAACATGCTAACATCAAAACAAATAACACAAGGGCTAAAAGTAAGAATAGCAAAATGGTATGTCATCTCAACATTCATACATGGTGCTGAAACATTGACATTTGACAAGAAAACAGAACAGAGAATTGAAGCCTTTGAAATGGGGATATATAGAAGAATAGGCACAATTGGATGGTAGGAAAAAAAAGCAGACGATGAAGTCTTGAAACAACTAAAAAGGAAAAGAGAACTATTAAACACAATTGAAACAAGACAAATACGATTTTTGGGCCATGTTAAAAGACACAACAGCCTACTAAAAGTAATCCTGGAGGGAAAAATACAAGGTAAAAGAGGCAGAGGCAGACCAAGACTAACATGGACGAGTAACATCAAAAGATGGACAAATCAGCCCATGACAACCTGCACCATCAAAGCATGAGACAGAGCAGAATGGCACTCCATGGTAACCAATCTTCGATGCGGAGATGGCTCTCGATGATGATGATGACACGATATATGTATGGCCTTTGGCGTCTTGACAGAAAGTTGGTAGCAAGCAATCATAAAAGTCAGTAGTTTGGTAAAGCATTATTGTCTCATACTGGGTGCTGTTTTACTGAACAGCTTCTCTCTTGGCTGAATTTGCCAATCCTGGACAAACAGATACATCCACAGAACGAGCAAGGTGTATTTGTGGTAAGTAAAAAGTAAAGTACCCCCGTCACGCCAAGTGGCGTATAGGGAAATATGGTGTTGGTGACCCTATATTTTACAGACCTTCAGCACATGATTTTTGGGGTTATGTGGTCAGTATTACGCCCGTGCTGCTTTACTTTCCCAGAAAAAAAATCCGGTACCCATTTAAGGCTGGGTGAACCCGGAAGCCGTCGGTTGGGATCGAACCCTACCCCTTGTCCGTGGTAGTCCAGTTCAATAACCACTGAGCTATCGCGGCTCCCGTATTTGTGATAGTGGACAAATAATAATAAATGAATATTATTATAGAGGGAAACTTCCGAGGCGATAATCAGTGAATCAATTCAGAGGAAGAGGTATGTTTACAGCACTCGGAAAAAATGACAAATAATCAACAGAAAAAAATATGAACCAAGGCAGGATCGAACCCGTACTCAGTGGCACAGCGCCATGCCACGAAAAGCAGTGGGTGTGTGGCAGTGGCAGTGTTCCCTAGCGTTTGGCTTTTCGTGACAAGGCGCTGTGCCACTGAGTACGGGTTCGATCCTGCCTTGGTCCATATATTTTTCTGTTGATTATTTGTCATTTTTTCCGAGTGCTGTAAACATACCTCTTCCTCTGTATTTGTGGTACCTGACCTTGCCTCTTTTTTCTTGCGCCTTTTGTCTTCTGAATTTGACATCAGCACTGTCTCGAAAATTGCTGTGCCATTTTTTTATATTTTTGTTCTCCATGCGCTACGATCTGCAGCCACATTTACCCCAATTTCTTTCGCTGATAGAGAATTCCCTCAAGGAGGCCCTGCAAACATCCTTATGGTGGTCTGCCCTTTGGTCTCTTACATTCCTTAAGTTCGCCATACAATATTTGTTGTTGAACAAAAGACAGAGGTAATGGTAACAACAAAGAAAAAGACATCACCTCAGTGCAAAATAAAGACAAGTGGAACAATATTAAAACATGTAAATGAATTTAAATATTTGGGAACTTTGTTAACCTCAGACGGAAGATGTACAAAAGAGGTGAGATTGTGAGATGCAGAATGGCTCAGGCAAAAGTAGCTTTCCAAAAAAATGAGGAAGATACTATGCAATCCATTTTTGAATATAGAAACAAGAAAAATAGTTCTTAAATGTTACATAGAGCCAGTCTTAACATATGGAAGCTAATCATGGACAATAGGACAACAGACAAGAAAATCACTGGAGTCTGTAGAAATGTGGTTTTACAGAAGAGTGTTGAGAATACCATGGACAGCTAAGAAGAGTAATGAAGATGTTCTGAGAGAGGTCAAAGCAAAAAGAGAGCTAATTTCCAATATTTGGAAGAAACAATCATCATTTTTTGGTAATGTAATGAGAAGAGAATAACTGGAATATATTGTAACAACTGGAAAAATTGAGGGACGAAGAGATAGAGGGAAGCAAAGAGAAAAAAATAACAGAAAGCTTAAGAGAATGGCTTGGCAGAAGGTCAACAACAGAAATGATAAATAGCTGCCGTGATCGAAAGTTGTGGAGAGACATCATGAACACCTACGCCAGCAGGCCCGGTACTTGATGATGATGATGTCAGCGATCAAGAGACTCAATCAGAGTAGGATTCCAGACTATCTCATGAAGTCAGCTGTCTGTTTAAGTGAATCAATTGCCAGTGCGTAGGCGAAGCATGATGACTTGATCCCTCCTTGGTAGTTGATGGTATCTGTCACTCTCGTTATGCTTTGGGTGTTCTCGTTTCCATTTTTCATGGTACTGACCTTTGAGGATGGATTTGGCATCAGCATAACTGAGCGGATGGTTCTCTTGTGATAATCTCGCTCCCTTTTTAGCTAATTTGTCTGCGCGTTCATTCCCGTGTATATTACAGTGTGGTGGTATCCACTGAATGACAACTCTCTGGAAGTTATTGTTTACAACAGGGCTGTTCTCAAGTCATCAAGTTCATTGTTCTTGTGGCTTTTTAGAGCTGATAGTACTGACAGTGCATCAGTCAGAATCACCAATTTATTGTGCATATTATTTTTGTGTTGAGTAGCCAGTGTTGCAGCATCTCTGATGGCCTCAGTTTCTGCTTTAAAGTTGTTAGAGAATTTCCCAGTAGCTATTGACTCGGTGATCTCGTCCTGGTTATTCAGCGTCAAGAACACATCACACCCTCCATTTCTGGTGGCATTTGTAGCAGAGCCATCTGTTTATATATGGGACCAAGAGTCCCGTGGGTAGGTATCGTGTATGTGTTTTACTGCTACGTGTTTTCATTCTGTGTCTGATTGGGTGCCTTTTTTCATGATTCCTGTTATATTTTCCTTAAGTACTGGTATTTTATGTTTTCCATGAGGAGACATATCAGATGGGCCCAAGGGTTTCGATATTGTTTGGGAAAGTACTGGATCTCCAGTAGTTAGTTCATTGGCGATTGCAGCGAAGTTGATCATCTTTAGTCGTACAATTCTGAAACCAATTATTCTTTGGTGCATGGGTTGGCTAAGGAGCCTTCTATATTTCTCCGCTTGTTGCAATACTTTAGTGACCCGTCTGTCATCTAAGGGTTGTAAACCTGTTACTGTTTCTAAAGTCTTGATAGGTGTAGATTTCATAGCACCAGTGATTATACGGGCAGCTTGGTTCTGTGTTCTGTTAATTTTGCTAAGGTATAATTTGGAAGCCATAGCCCAGGCTGTGACTCCATACTCTAGGACTGGTCTGACTCTTCCTACGTATAGTCGCTTCAAGATATTTCTATCTGTTCCTCAGTCCGTTCCGGCCAATTTCTTCATAATATTATTTCGTTTTTTGGCTTTTTTTCTTGCTCTATCTATCTGATTTTTCCAAGTCATTCTGCGATTCATGGTGACGTCAAGATATGTTGGGTTTTGGTCAATAGGGAGTGTATGGTGTTTTATCTTCAAGATTGCAGAGAGTGTGTTTCTTGATAGGCTAAAAATTGTATATGTTGTTTTTTTTCGTTAATTGGTAAGAACCAGGTGTTCGTCCATTTTTCAAGTTCACCTAGGGCATCTTGCATCCTGGATCCAGCCACCGACATACTTTCCTCGCGAGCCCATAACGCCAGATCATCTGCGTATATTGCTGAGCGTATTCTGGGTGTAATGTCCATTACGATGTCATTTATGAAAATTAAAGAGTGTTGGAGATAAGACTCCGCCTTGTGGGACACCTCGTTCGATTGTGATCTTCTTACTTAGTTGACCTTGAACTTGTACTCTGGCCGTTCTATCGTGAAGGTATTGAGAGAACCAAATGAATAAACGACCCTGGATGCCAAGTCTAAAATCTTGTTCTTTAAACCCTCTCGCCATTCCCTATCAAAAACTTCTCCATGTCGATCCACACTGCCAGTGTGTGTTTCTTTTCTTGTAGAGCATCCTCTATTTCCTGTGCGATGTAGGTGACCAGGTCTTCAGTTGATCTGTGCTGACGGAAGCCACTTTGTTGTGGTACGATTTGTTGTTTTGTCTCCAAATGCCACATAAGTCTTCTGTTAACCAGCCTTGCCATGAGTTTAGTCAGGCAACTCAGTAGGCTAATTGGTATGTAGCTACCTGGGTCTAGTGGGTCCTTTTCATGCCTGAGGATGGGCATAATAATAGCTTTTTTCCAGATTGCCGACACATGACCTCTCTTCCAGCTAGCATTTATTATCCTTAGAAGCTGGCTCTTGGCTTTCTGTCCCAGATTTAGGAGCATTTCGTTGGTGATTCAATCTTTACCAGGGGAACTTTTGAGCTTCAATCCTTTGAGGGCAACATCTAATTCAGTTGGGGTAAAGATGGTCGTCTGATGCTCTTCTGGTGCTAAAGGCATGTGTTTTGCATCTTGGTTTTCCAGTCTTGCAGCTTTCTGTTTGTCTATTGGAATGTTTATTCTACTAATATTTGTGTAAGTCTCTATCTGTAGATTAGCTGCCCTTTTGCCTGTGAGGATGTTATGGTTGTGTGCTAATGATATTGAAGGTCGGCAGTTGTTTTCGTCGCTCAGAGCTTTGGCAAGTTTCCATAGTTTATGACCATGTTTGTCTAGATTAAGGCTCTCTGTTTTGTCTATGCAGCTCTGTCTTGCTGATATCATGACCTCACGTCTGTATTTGGAAGAGGCTGCTTTATAAGCAATGTTGCTCTCTGTGCTGTGTGATGTTTCAGCTAGTTCTCTGGCATAGGCTGCATTGTAGGCAATGTTGCTCTCTGTTCTGTGTAATGTTTCAGCTAGTTCTCTGGCAGAGTCCAGTTCCTCTTCTAGTCTTTGTATTTCCTTGCTCCAGTATGGCTTGTAGTTTCTTCTTGCTCCTCTAGGAATGGATTCTTTAACTGCTCTCAGGACTCCATTTGTTAACCGCTCTATCATATCAATGCCCTTCTTTTCGTGGGTGTTGCTAGGCGTTGTATATGCATCAGTGAGCTTTGCAAACTTTGCCCAATCTGCTCTCTTATAGTTCCAGCGGGGAAGAGATATTTGCAACTCCTGTTTATGAGCAAGATCCACTGAAAGTTTGACTGGTCTGTGGTCACTATCTCCAAGTTGGTTCAGCACTTTTCTGTTTATTTTGATGGATATGTCTCCAGTTGCAAATGCTAGGTCGGGAGTGAAAGTAGGTTTCCATCATCTTGAGTAGAAGGTTGGGGGTTCCTCTCTAGAATTTATGAGAAATAGGTTGTTGTCTATTTCCCATTCTCCCACTTCTTCACCTCGAGCATTGGACTCCTTATATCCCCATCTTTCAGAGTAGCTGTTAAAGTCTCTTACTACCAGACACTTTTTTAATGATGATATTTCCATTGACTCCAGCTTCAGAAATTTGTCATTAGGACAGTAAATGTTAAATATCCTTATACTAGCTGAGTTAATGTATAGGTCTGTACCAAAGATCTCTGCCTCTCCGTTTGAGACTACCTCTATCTGTTTTGCTGGGATTGAATTTTTAATAAGTATAAGAATTCCACCCTTGTGACCTTCCCTGTCTGTCTAAATGTTTGGTAGCCCCTGATCATAAATCTGTGCTGAGGATTAAAGTGAGTTTTCTTTATGCAGGCAACGTCTATCTCCTCCTCTGCTAGTCTGATTGTTAGGGCTTGTTTTTTTGTGGTATATGCCCTTCGCATTCCAGTGTATTATATTCAGCTGCTTCTTGATGCCTTTCCGGTCAGCGGTAGTTTCTCTCTGGTTCCATTTTCTAGCTCTCCAAAATGGGTCAGGGTGACCACTAATAACTAATACCCCTTCGTGGCACGTGGCCCAGCATTCCACCTGCCTGGGGAGACTCCACAATTAGAGTCTTTTAGATCCATTCCGATTGAATGCCTGTTACAACTTTGCACTGTGTTCTGCGCCAGTGGCCCAGTACATCCGATTTCAGCCAGCATTTTATTCAGGTTTGCTTTCCTAAGCCTTTATTTGCCCCCAACCTTCCTGCAAGGCAGCAGATTGTCTTTTCTGTAGGGGGATTCTGCCCTTAGATGGTCGGCCCTCCCAGGTTTACTAGTACCTTCTGCCCAAGCGTGATGTAGTTATTAGTAGGTCATTAGACCATCACCATCACACATCAATCAACAGACTATAAGTCCCTTTGACCATCACCATCACACATCAAACAACAGACTATAAGTCCCTTAGATTATCACCATCTCACATCAAACAACAGACTATAAGTCCCTCATAACTAAGACGAACCTCCGGGAGTTTCACCGATGCTGATAAGTCATGTACGAAACGCCACTCCGTCTTTCATTGATTTGAGTACGACCGTCCTAGGGCTATGCAACTAACGTGATGACGTAGCTCACACAACAATGGTTGCACTCACAGTATCCCAGCTACTACAGTAAAAGCAGCCAACAGCACGTGAAAAGCTGATGCACAATCTCCAAAGTGAAAACTGCTACTGACTAGACAGAGAAGAGCTTAGCAAGGAGTTGTACCATGCAAGAACTTGGCATCAGACAATTACAACGACGGTTTTGGAACAGCACACGATGTGTTGACGTAATTCACATATAACGCTAGGCAGGGGAAGGTCGTATTCCCAAACTTTTGACTTGACAATGAAGAACATTGAGGTGAGTACAACCTGTCATCATCGGCAAACTTTGCTAACTGGATCAGTTGATTAGCTCAGACGCAGACAATTACACCATAGAGCCGAAACTAATCAGTAGTAATGTAGCTTCTGCAGCGGTCCAGAACACACTATTGCACACACTGTAGAGGATTTCAGATCACAGGGACGTACTCCGCTTCACAGGATCATTATCTTCATAAGATCCCAACAGTGGAACTTCCGATCTATCCACTTATCTGCACTGGAAAGATAGAATTAACTATCTCTCCGGCAAAAAACGTAACAGTGAACGTTGACGCAAACATGACCGCGCCATCTTGAAACTGAAGTCCATTTTCTCAATCAGCAACTTTTTCCCAATTCTAAATTTTTTTTCAAAGTTCTCAATTTTTATCCAATAATCAACTTTTTCACAATACCAAACTTTTTTCAAATCCTCATCTTTTTCCCAATCATCAACTTTTTCCCCAAACCAAAGTTTCTTCCCAATCCCCAATTTCTTCCAAATCCCAATTTTCTTCCAAATCCTCACTTTCTTCCAAATCCTCAATTTCTTCATAATCGACAGTTTCTTCCCAATTTCCAACTTCTTCTCAATCTTCAACTTCTTCTGGATCGCCAGTTTATTACCAATCCCCAACTTCATCCAATCCCCAACTTCAACCCATTCCCCAACTTCTTCCCAATCGCCAATGTATTCCCAATTCCCCAACTTCCTCCCAATCCCAAGAATCATGTAGCGCATTAAAGAAAAGAAGAGAAAGAACACCGGGGTGTCAGATGTTAATGATAGTTCTTTCCAAACATATTTCTTTATCTTCTCCATCTTCCACTTACGTCATCAGTTCTCTTCACTAAATAGTAAGTGCGCGTAAGCGTCCATATTCAGTATTGTAAGTAGATTTATTAGGTTTATGGTTGTTATAAAAGATCGTTTGCATTAAATACTGTGCTTTCATATTTATTGAAGTTTAAATGAACAGTAACCTACCGTAGTCAATTATGTGTGAATAGCGGTGTACCGCTCTAGTAAGGGTGTACACGAGATTGACAACAAAATATATGTAATAGGAAACAAAAGTCAAGATAAGAAAAAATAAACATTCAACTTACATAACACAATTCTATTTACAACACTTGAAGTGATTAAATTTACACTAGCTCGATATATCTTGTTTAAGCAACAGCAACACAAAAGAATTAGGCAACCACTAAATATCAACAGTTCTCACCATAAACTTTAAAGTCGCATGTTTCAGGTGTTGACAACGCTCCATCAGTACAAGAATAGTCTCCTTCGCTCTCTCTGGTAACATTCAGCATGGTCAGTGTAAACGTTTGGTTCACGAAAGTTGCCGTGTATGATCCACTAAAGTCTGAATTTGTTTCACAAACAGATGATGCCACTGGACATGTAACAACCGAAACATTCAATTTATTCCACGTCAAAGTGCCACCAAGATGGTCGACGACACATGTCAAGTTATGGGCCGTTAGTTCTTCCCCAGGAAGACAGGTCAGGCTCAGCGCTGTCGTGGGAAACAAGTGTCAGAACAGGATTAATGTTTTGAAAATGTGTATGTATAATGTATGCCAGTAAATTCTCAATTATATGTATCGTATCTACAGATAATTAAAAACATGCTACTGGCCATTTTTGACACGTCAGATTTCACTTTGCCTAGCAGCAGCTTCCTCCATTACTGAATGTGCCAAAAGTTGAATGACAGATCTCTCCACAGACAGAATAGGGCACATTTTATGTCTTAGACACTCACACTTTTTTTTTCTCTTGTGCCTTTTAGCTATTAAATTGTTCTTTATGGCTTTAACAAATGCTGGGATGTCATTTCTCTGTTTGGTTCTCCGCGTGCTATGATCTTCTACAACATTCCCAATCTGTTCTAGTAATGGAGAAATCTTTAAGGAAGCCTTACATCTTTTTACCTCAGTTTTGTTCTAACCACAGTCTGCTTGCCTTCTTTAAGGTTCCCATACATTATCTGCACTGGTTGTCCACTTTTCTGGCATGTTTCCGCCACTGTATCATTGCTCTCATCAATGTTGCCAAATTGATAGAAGACAAGAACGCTACAGGATGACTGAGCTTTAAATGTGATATCATATTTTAATGCAGAGCCCGAGAAAACTGTTTAGTGTTTGATCACATCTAAGATAAAATGAAATCCACACAAGTGTTGTAAACACGCCAGTTCGGTAAATTGAGTACCTTCGTTGCTAGTGCTAATCTAGTGTTATTCTGTGATAATTTACCGAGCGTTACTGCTGACTGGCTTGGCGATCCGTATAGTTTATATTGTGCGAGTATCTTTTCCAAGGAAGAGGATAGGCCGGCCGTGATGTAGTTACAAACTTTTGTATTCAGCTCAGAATTGTTTTAGTGTTTTCCTTTATTCTGTAACATTAAGGTTTATATTCATTCCATCTTGTTTGCTGCATTTTTAATTGGGCTCTTCTATTTTCTCAGGGATGTTCTGGCAGAAATAGACTAACAATGCCCCATCATCAACATATTCTAGTACTGGACCTTGTCTATTTGTTTTCACTTTTCCCAAATAACAGAAAGAACACCATCCCGACCTTTGACCTAACGGGTCATGGTATTAGTGTCAATATGTTTAGACCATGGACATGATTTTGGGTAATGTGGTCAGCATCGCACCAGTGTTATCTTTCTTTCTAGAAGAATCTTGTTCCCATTAAAGCCTGGGTGAACCTAGTAGCCGTCGACTGCAATTGAAATCGACATCTTATTCACTGTGGATCTTAGCAAACTGAGAATTCCCCCCCCCCCCCATCCCTTTTTTGCTTGTTGCTTATTTCAATTTTCCCACTTTTACTTTTTACTTATTTCAATTTTCCCACTTTTGCTTGTTACTTATTTCAATTTTCCCACTTTTGCTTGTTACTTATTTCAATTTTCCCACTTTTGCTTGTTACTTATTTCAATTTTCACACATTTGATTGTTACTTATTTCAATTTTCCCACTTTTGCTTGTTACTTATTTCAATTTTCACACATTTGATTGTTATTTATTTCAATTTTCCAACTTTTACTTGTTACTTATTTTAATATTCCCACTTCCATATTTCTTCTTACATTGGAGAAGCCCAGTCTTGATCTCTATTTAACATCCGTGGTTGTGCTCCCTCCGGCTACAGCGTTTAGTGAACTCTTTACTGTGTCCGAGAATCACTTCTTTTATCAAACTTATGGTCGTCTGTCCTTTATCTAGTTACCGAAAAATACTCTAGTAGATGTTGATCTGACATTGGATGTCCAGCCCATCTCAGCTCTGATTTACCATTAGGGGTATCGGATAGACGATCTCTTCTTGGTGGTCTAACACCGTGTACTGTTATCTATCATAACTTCAGCAATCGAAGTGGATGATGCTCTTGGAATCCCGTGTGTTATCGGTGACTTATTATGAGGGAAGTAGAGAATAGTGACACTGTGACCTTCCAGGCATGTCGTAAGAGGCGACTAAAGAGTCTGGTCGATGGCTTGACAAGCTGTCATTGTAAAAAGTATTGTTATGGAAGCAAAGCTATAGATTTTTAGAAAAAGTGATTTCTGCAATATGACCATTTTGGCAAGCAAGGTTTATATTTTTGAGATTGTGATTCTTCCATATATGCTGTCTTCGGCTCGAAAGGACAATAGATAGTTAGAATGCACATGAAAGTTAATCAGCATCCTGACAAACGCGACTGAAAACAGACCAGGCAAAATTGATAAAGGAGAGAGTGCGCAAGCCAATTCTAGTGTAAATCGTTTGCTTTGGGGCTTGATGGCAGACCTATTCAAGATATGATCTCGTAGTTTTCTAAAAGTTGTACTTACCATGGCAATTCGTACATTCGCTTCTCGTCGACGCGGACTGATTGAGAACGTGTGCTGCCAAGGAGTATGAATATGTCCCGATTTTAAAATAACTAAGTTTTGAACACTGAAGTATGGTTTCAAGTTGGTCCACTATGGGGCTGGTTGGTGTAGAGTCTCCAACTATGAGGCGGAGATGGTGAGGACAAATGGTGGTCTAGAAGTATCACGTTGGCCTCTAGTCAGGAAGGTTCCATATTTGAATCTGGCCTGAGGTGGTGGGAATGTTTTTCTTTGAATTTGTGGGTTCTTCATGGCGCTACCCTCCCCTGATCTTCATCTAGTGAGGCCCGATGTCTAGATCTCTCGGAATATGGTAAAAATCAGGAGGTTCCGTGTGCACTCGCGCACGTTAAAAACCCTTAATAGATAAAAATTGTAAAAGATTGGGCAAAAAAAGGTCGCTCCGCAGGCACAAATTATTTAGTAAATCTATCATGTCGAAGACAAATGTGTCGGTCTAAACGCGCATATATTGCGCCTTTGCCGTCTACTAGTAACACGACACATTTGCGCCCAATTAACGTGTAGACGCTAAGGGGAAGAAAATTAAGGCCTAGCATCGATGGGTATCCTTAATAGAGATCTCGTTGTTGTGTTGTCAGTTACCTTGTGCTGGGATGTCTCTGAATTTTCTTCTGACATAGATTACCTCTATAGCCAGTCAGATGTGAATAAAGAGAAATAATTTCAAACATCTCTCCAATACTTCAACAAGTTTGAAAGTATCTTCTTAGCACCCGCCCCCTCTTCTCCTCCCCCCCCCACTCCCCGAAAAAATGGATATGTTGCAAAACTACGAAGATGAGGAAAAGCCTAGCTGAAAGTATTAACAGAACAGACATACCAGGCATCAATAAGAAAGACACCGCCCAACAAAAAATTAAATTAAAACCAAAGCTGAAGAAATGATTCGCAAAAATTACAACCTCAAAAATTGGATGCACGTCTATACAAATGGATCAGCTTAGGGGGCTGTAAAAAATAGGGAAGGAGGCACATACATTCGATACTCAGATGGGAAAAGAAGTACAAAAGCCATCCCAACTGGTAGCATCTCGTCAAATTACACAGCAGAATCAACGCACGACTCCAAGCCATAGAGATCTTCACGAAGTCAGAGCAAAAACTACCTGAATAATTTGCTTTCTTTATAGACTGAAAATCACGTCTAGCTGCCATACACAGCACCAGAAACGACCAACCACTCCAGAACATAAGAAGGAAACTAACAAAACCGTCAAAAAAAATAACTACAACTGTAATCCAGTGGCTGCCATACCGCTGTGGAATTGGCTGTAATGAGAGGGCGGAGACACTGTCTAAAACAGGCAGCAAGTGGAACAGTTCCACCACAATGTGGCCTACAGAGAAGACAAAACCATAATACACAATAACTTCCGCTCAGAGTTGGAAAGAAGATTGGACAACAGCAACAACGATGACCCCACGTATCACTTACAGATTTTCCAGTAGACCACCATCTTGTCTGAGAACAGGCACTAAGTCACCTCTACCGTATCGAAAGGTATCCCACACAATCGAATGCTCATGTGGAACTGATATCCAGAACCCAGAGAAAATCCTCCATCTGTGTCCAGATCACAAGGAACCACGGTCTCAAATGTGGCAAGGGATTGCTGAACTATAGCTCGTTTCAAATCACGTGCCCAACTTCAAAACGCTATTACTCAGTAACCGTTTGTTAAAAACTGTTGAAATTTTCCAAATGTTATTAGAATGCAAAAGACCCTTTAAATGTATATTTAACAAATATCTTGCAGCTGCAGTTTTCTTAAAGCGGCGAATTTCTTTGATGTTTGTCAAAATTGTAAATTGTGAACCCCTAAATAATAGAAATTACTGTAGTTGCTGGTCTATGATTAATTTTCACTAGGTAAAGGTGTGGCCGTAATGGGGAAATAACCTAATAAGACAAAACACCAGGAGAATTATTGTCTTCTCAGTTCGAGGACGGACGATAATATCAAGGTATACCTTTATGTCCAATTTTCATAGTTGTGTGGTCATGAAAAGGACCGTTTGTTGAACTAATTTAAGGTAATATAGGGGCCAACATTGTGGGGGTTATATACTTTCATTCTGAATCAGACGAGTCTAAAAGATTAATAACTGTTTGGGGTTGAACATTCCACAAACCATCATTTTTCCAATATTCCTATTCCTGTTTTAAGACGTGGTCTTCACATTTAGCCCAATAATCTTTGTCTATATTTAATAAAGCGAGATTAGCAAGAGTCTTTACATCGCATATTTTGAATGTTGTATTTTCATCTGCCACTTGTCCTTTTAATTTTGCCCACATTAGTTCTATTGGATTTAAATGAGCATGGTAAGGTGGCAGCCTCAAACGTATATGACCGTGCTCTTGGATAATCTTATCTATTTGAAAAATCTTTGTCCTTTGTTTTTGCTTTACTAGAGATAGTAATTCAGGTTTTAAGTACATGTTATTAAATTGTATGTGCTCCTTTATGAGCCATATCTTAATAGCATCTTTTGCACTGGATGACGTCGGGACTTTATCTTCAAGTGCAACAATGTTGTGGTACGCTGCATTGTCCATTATTAGGCAAGATGGTCGATCTAGTGATGGGAGAACAGAATTTTCAATCCAATGTCTAAATATGTGACCATTCATCTCAGAGTGATAATCCCGATTGTCTATGGATTTTGAAAGAAAAATGAGCTCTGCATTCTGTATTAGTCCATGTTGTCGACTACCTGCATGAGCAATTATCAAGCGCTGTCCTTTGCTGCTAGGTATTAATCTCTTAATCTTTCCATCTGATGACTGCCATTCCCTTTGGTTAGTGTGGTGAGCATTGATCCATGTTTCATCCAAGTACACAATATCATAACCTTGCTTGCGCACCTCTTTTACTTCACGTAAGTACTTGCTTCTCATGACTACTATATGTGGCTTCTCACAGATGATGTTTCGTCCATTGGAATACTTTCTGAATGTAAAGCCTGCAGCTCTCATATTCCTCCATAATGTAGACTTTGATATTTCAATACTGTTGTTCTTTTTCAGCGATACTTTTAATTTTCTTATTGTAACAGTTTCATTCATACCCAACATTTTGCGAATTTCACTTCTAATAAGTTCACTGTCGAAATTATCCAACATTTTTGCTCGTCCTTGTGATTTTGTATATTTGGAACATTGACGGTCACGTGCATGAATCCAGCGATTAAATGACCGTTTAGATAAATCCAAAATGTGTCTTGTCCTATTCTCAGGGTTTTCTAAAGAATGAAATAATCTTCCTCGTTTAGCCTCTTTGCAAAAATAGTCATACATTTTTATTGCGATGTTTTGTAAACTGCAGAATTTCATTTTAAGACTCATGATAAATGTTATCGTTCCACGTGTCCACCTATGAATGAACGGAAATGGAACACACAATTTCTCATGTTTTTTACAAGTGTCTAATTGTGTCAAAAAACCACGGTAAAAGCGTGCAAACACGTCAATTTTACCGTGTATGGATTTTTACTCGCTATTTTTAACTTAAAATACTGTAAACATTAAGTTTTTGACTACATCAATGGGTCGTTATAAATTTATATAAATCAAATAAGCAACAATAATAACCAAATGTTTTTTTTATGAAATTAATTCCCTGTTGGGTTCTAATCATTATAACTTTACATGCAACGTTTGAACAACTTACAACAAGCGGTTAAAAAGCTATCGATTTTAAAAGTTGGGCACGAGTTATGAAACAAGCTATAAGGCAGAAACTATGAGGCAGCCGTCACGATCTGGGGAGAACTGTCACCATGGAAACGGTACTGCAGATCTGACCTCATGGACCGAAGACCAGATGTAAGGTCTCTCCTACCAGGACAGGGAGGAGGCAACAGGTGAAGAAAAAAAAGCCCCATATGTCAAACGACGGGACAGGCGATGCGAGTAATAACTACATCTAGAGCTCTATCCACGGGGAAGGACACACCGAAACACAAATCACTGTTGCCTGGCAGTTACAGTCGGGAGAAGGACCGGCTATGGGAGAATATCTAGCCAGCAACCACGGGCGGGTGGGGGCGGGTGGGCCCAACAGCCCTGGCTGGCATCCATCTTGCGAGAAGGAAAGGCTATGGGAGAATATCCAGCCAGCAACCACGGGCGGGTGGGGGCGGGTGGGCCCAACAGCCCTGGCTGGCATCCATCTTGCGAGAAGGAAAGGCTATGGGAGAATATCCAGCCAGCAACCACGGGCGGGTGGGCCCAACAGCCCTGGCTGGCATCCATCTTGCGAGAAGGAAAGGCTATGGGAGAATATCCAGCCAGCAACCACGGGCGGGTGGGCCCAACAGCCCTGGCTGGCATCCATCTTGCGAGAAAGAAAGGCTATGGGAGAATATCCAGCCAGCAACCACGGCGGGTGGGCCCAACAGCCCTGGCTGGCATCCATCTTGCGAGAAAGAAAGGCTATGGGAGAATATCCAGCCAGCAACCACGGGCGGGTGGGCCCAACAGCCCTGACTGGCATCCATCTTGCGAGAAGGAAAGGCTATGGGAGAATATCCAGCCAGCAACCACGGCGGGTGGGGGCGGGTGGGCCCAACAACCCTGGCTGGCATCCATCTTGCGAGAAGGAAAGGCTATGGGAGAATATCCAGCCAGCAACCACGGGCGGGTGGGCCCAACAACCCTGGCTGGCATCCATCTTGCGAGAAGGAAAGGCTATGGGAGAATATCCAGCCAGCAACCACGGCGGGTGGGCAAACAGCCCTGACTGGCATCCATCCTGAGAGAAGGAAAGGCTATGGGAGAATATCCAGCCAGCAAGCACGGGCGGGCGGGTGGGCCCAACAGCCCTGACTGTCATCGGGGCGGGTGGGCCCAACAACCCTGGCTGGCATCCATCTTGCGAGAAGGAAAGGCTATGGGAGAATATCCAGCCAGCAACCACGGCGGGTGGGCAAACAGCCCTGACTGGCATCCATCCTGAGAGAAGGAAAGCCTATGGGAGAATATCCAGCCAGCAACCACGGCGGGTGGGCAAACAGCCCTGACTGGCATCCATCCTGAGAGAAGGAAAGGCTATGGGAGAATATCCAGCCAGCAACCACGGGCGGGTGGGGGCGGGTGGGCCCAACAACCCTGACTGGCATCGGGGCGGGTGGGCCCAACAACCCTGGCTGGCATCCATCTTGCGAGAAGGAAAGGCTATGGGAGAATATCCAGCCAGCAACCACGGCGGGTGGGCAAACAGCCCTGACTGGCATCCATCCTGAGAGAAGGAAAGCCTATGGGAGAATATCCAGCCAGCAACCACGGCGGGTGGGCAAACAGCCCTGACTGGCATCCATCCTGAGAGAAGGAAAGGCTATGGGAGAATATCCAGCCAGCAACCACGGGCGGGTGGGGGCGGGTGGGCCCAACAACCCTGACTGGCATCGGGGCGGGTGGGCCCAACAACCCTGACTGGCATCCATCCTGAGAGAAGGAAAGGCTATGGGAGAATATCCAGCCAGCAACCACGGGCGGGTGGGCCCAACAGCCCTGGCTGGCATCTATCTTGCGAGAAGGAAAGGCTATGGGAGAATATCCAGCCAGCAACCACGGCGGGTGGGCCCAGCAGCCCTGGCTAGCATCCACCCTGCGAGAAAGAAAGGATATGGGAGAATATCCAGCCAGCAACCACGGTCGGGTGGGCCCAACAGCCCTGGCTGGCATCCAACCTGGGAGAAAGAAAGGCTATGGGAGAATATCCAGCCAGCAACCACGGGCGAGTGGGCCCGGGCGGGTGGGCCCAACAGCCCTGGCTGGCATCCATCCTGCGAGAAAGAAAGGCTATGGGAGAATATCCAGCCAGCAACCATGGGCGGGTGGCCCAACAGCCCTGGCTGGCATCCACCTTGCGATAAGGAAAACTCCTACGTCAAGCCTAGATCCAGCTGGCTGAAGACGGAGTGTGTCAGGCACGGCACAGGATTAGGAAACAAATTAGGAGACGTATGTATATACAAATATAGACCTTGTGAACAGCTCATCGTGCGGCTTGATGTTGTTCTTACGCTTGCAGCATGAAACAGAAGAATAATCTCAAGACTCGAACGCTGAAAAAGAAGAAGCTATGACACCATCCAACATTATAACTCAATAAATGATGTTACTTTTACACCAGTCTCCATGAAATGAAATCTGACTAGTAACGCTTCTGTACAATGTATGGATCCCTACCACAGAACAAAGTTCAGGCACATGGTTCAGGTTTCTCCTCAGAGATTATCAGCATGTCACATGGTCGGAGCACCTATGGTTGTGTTCGATATCACAGCACATATCATAGCACATCATCATCATGTGCCATACCGGTTGGCGTAAGCGATCATGCC
Organism: Megaustenia siamemsis; assembly: GCA_032433765.1. Taxonomy (NCBI): domain Eukaryota; kingdom Metazoa; phylum Mollusca; class Gastropoda; order Stylommatophora; family Ariophantidae; genus Megaustenia; species Megaustenia siamemsis. Next base: position 44,332,968 of record JAVIAB010000046.1, read on the forward strand.
CTTTCACAATTTTCTATCCATAGTGCATTCAGTTGTATTCATCAGTTGTATTGTTGACAGTTTTCCATGCCATAACACTAAGCTATCCAGTATTTTCTCTCTTTGTAGTCCACAATCTCTCTTTCCTTTCATTTTGCCAGTTGTAACCAAGTATTTCAACTTTCCTTTTCTCAAGATGTGCCCGAAAAGTGTTGATTGTTTCTTTCTGATGTTTATTAGGAGTTCCCTTTTTGTGTTGGCCTCTTTGAGAATTTCTTCATTGGTCTTTTCAGCTGTCAAGGGAACTTTCAACATTCTTCTGAGAAAGCCCATCTCTGTGGCCTCTAATCATCTTTTTATTTGTTTGCCTACTGTCCATGATTCGCTTCCATAGGTAAGAATTGGTTTTATATAGCACTGATGAACTCTCTTTCTCACTTCTATTGACAGAGATTTGTTGCATTAGATATTTTTCATTTTCTGAAATGAAATTCTGGCCTGAGCTATTCTGCGTTTTATTTCTGTGGTGCATCTTCCGTCTGATGTATTATTGTGCCAAAGTATTTGACGCGATGTACTTGTTTCAGATTTGTCCTGTTTATTTTTAATGCTGCATGTTGGTGATGCTTGTTTCTTTGATATGACCATTACTTCTGTTTTCTTACTATTCAGACTGAGACCCTTTTTGTTGCTTTCTATTACTATTATGTCTATCATTTCTTGTAGTTCGTTCTCTGTCTCTGCTATTAAGACTGTGTCATTCGCATATCGCAAATTATTTATGTTGTAACCGTTGACTTCAATTCCTTTTTTGTCTACTATTGACTTCATAATATGTTCGCTGTAAAGTGAAATCAAATCCGACGGCAGAACACAGCCTTGTCTGTCTCCTTGTTTTATATATTGGAATTGTCCTGTTTGGTTGCTAATTCGTATAGCTGCTGTTTGTTGCCAGTACACGTTTTCTTATGATTCGCAGATCCTTGCCATCAATGTTTAATTACTTCAGCATATTTACTATTTCCACATGCTTTACTTTGTCAAATGCTTTTGAGTAGTCTATAAAGCACATATTGAGATATTTCTTTACTTCTATAGATCTTTCTATCAATGTTCTTAATATATATATATATATATATATATATATATATATATATATATATATATATATATATATATATATATATATATATATATATATATTGCATTATTGGTGCCCTGTCCTTCCACAAATCCACATTGTTACTCACTTATTTCTGGTTTTATTTTGTTCCTTACACGTCTCATGATGATTCTTAGTAATATTTTCGTCACATGGCTCATTCATGAGACTAATAGTGCGATGGTCTTTACAATCAATGGCGCCTGACTTCTTTAGTACGGCTACAAAGATAGATTTTAGTAGATCTTCGAGTATGTGTCCAGTGTTGTATGCGTCATTGAGTAAGGAGCCAGTAGTGGGGTGTGCTAAACACTCCAAGATATGGTGACAGCTTTACAAAGAAGGAACACAACACAATTATGACATTTCGGCTTGTGGCCTTCTTCAGAATATGGGGACAACGACAACAAACGGTGAGGCACAAATCCCTATAGCTACATGTTGGATGACAAAGTTAGGAGAGAGGTGGCCATGGAGATGAAATATAGGATGGTGAGATACAATAAGAGAGATGTGTTATATGAGGGGAGGTAGGATGAGTGTAGAGATATGTGCTACACGAGGGGAGGTAGGATGAGTGTAGAGATATGTGCTACATGAGGGGAGGTAGGATGAGGGTAGAGATATGTGCTACATGAGGGGAGGTAAGATGAGTGTAGAGATATGTGCTACATGAGGGGAGGTAGGATGAGTGTAGAGATATGTGCTACATGAGGGGAGGTAGGATGAGTGTAGAGATATGTACTACATGAGGGGAGGTAGGATGAGTGTAGAGATATGTACTACATGAGGGGAGGTAGGATAAGTGTAGAGATATGTGCTACATGAGGGGAGGCAAGATGAGTGTAGAGATATGTGCTACATGAGGGGAGGTAGGATGAGTGTAGAGATATGTGCTACATGAGGGGAGTTAGGATACGTGTAGAGATATGTGCTACATGAGGGGAGGCAAGATGAGTGTCGAGATATACAAAATCATGGATATAGCGAATGATAGGAGCTAGAAACTAAAGAGTGAAATGTGAATAATAAAAAGTAAATAAAGTAACTATAAACAGTGTATTAAAGTGACTTAGCTGAAAAGACTGTACTGTCCTGCATCATCGTGGAATGATGACTAGTGCACTCAGGCGTGAGTCAGGAAGCTATCAAGCGGGGTCAACAAGCGGGACAAAGAACATGAGTCGTGAGTTTACAACTGTAAAAGGGGAGAGTGGGATAGACGAGCCGGCCAGACAACTATGTAAACAATGGGCGAAGGAAAGGGGATAGGTGGTGGCCAATATAATAGCCCGGGGGAGACATGACCAGAGTAAATAAATAACGGGGGAGAAATGTATTAGTTGAGTAGCCAAATAAAGAGACTAGGACAAAAATGGAGGAAAATCCAGGAGGGAAAACTTATAAGTCTAGGGGACAAGAGAGAAGCAGGGCAGGTAGTAAAGGCGTACCAAAGAAACAGTGAACCAAAAGGCAAAGTTGTGAACTGGGAGATGATAAAGAGAGGTAGTGTGCTAAGAAAGGATATGCTGGAAGTGGATGAATGGAGAAGTAGATCAAAGGGGGGAGAGGGGGGGTTGGGGGAGAAGTAGTGACTAAGATGTATGGAGAGTGAAGAAATATGCACCGGAAGAGGAGATAGAGCGGATGTGCTGGAAGTGGATGAATGGAAAAGTAGATCAAAGGGGGGAGGGGGGGGGGGGGGGGGTTGGGGGAGAAGTAGTGACTAAGAAGTATGGAGAGTGAAGAAATATGCACCGGAAGAGGAGATAGAGCGGATGTGCTGGAAGTGGATGAATGGAAAAGTAGATCCAAAGAGGGGGTAACGGGGGTGGGGGTATGGAGAAGTGTCCAAGGAGTATAGAGGGTGAAGAAATTAGCACCGGAAGAGGATATATGAAGAGGAAGAATAATAGACAGTTATGTAAAAAGTGGAAAGGAGGAGAGGCGGTGGGCCAGAAGTAGATAGATAGAGAGAGTTTGTAGGAAGAAGAGTAACAGAGTAGTGGTGCGCAGGAGGTTAGTACATAGAGAGGTAGAGAAGTCAGGAAATGGTGAAACTGAAGTGGATACAAAGAGCGGTGGTGTGTAACTGGCTAATGAATAGGTGGGTTGAGTCGTAGAAGAGTACTAAAAGTGGATACAAAGAACGGTGGTGTGTAACTGGCTAATGAATAGGTGGGTTGAGTCGTAGAAGAGGACTAAAAGTGGATACAAAGAGCGGTGGTGTGTAACTGGCTAATGAATAGGTGGGTTGAGTCATAGAAGAGGACTAAAAGTGGATACAAAGAGCGGTGGTGTGTAACTGGCTAATGAATAGGTGGGTTGAGTCGTAGAAGAGGACTAAAAGTGGATACAAAGAACGGTGGTGTGTAACTGGCTAATGAATAGGTGGGTTGAGTCGTAGAAGAGGACTAAAAGTGGATACAAAGAGCGGTGGTGTGTAACTGGCTAACGAATAGGTGGGTTGAGTCGTAGAAGAGGACTAAAAGTGGATACAGAGAGCGGTGGTGTGTAACTGGCTAATGAATAGGTGGGTTGAGTCGTAGAAGAGGACTAAAAGTGGATACAAAGAGCGGTGGTGTGTAACTGGCTAATGAATAGGTGGGTTGAGTCATAGAAGAGGACTAAAAGTGGATACAAAGAGCGGTGGTGTGTAACTGGCTAATGAATAGGTGGGTTGAGTCATAGAAGAGGACTAAAAGTGGATACAAAGAGCGGTGGTGTGTAACTGGCTAATGAATAGGTGGGTTGAGTCATAGAAGAGGACTAAAAGTGGATGCAAGTGAACCTAGAGAATTGGTGACTGCAAATGAAAAGAGAGGGAAGGGGTAGGCCAGAAGTAGATCAACAGAGAGTGGTGGGTGAAACATAGATCAATAGAGGTGGACGGAGAGATGGTGGGGCCAACATAGAGAGGTAGTATACTAAGAGTGTGTATAGTAATAAGGAAGCGGTGAACTAGAAGGTAGTCCGTAGAGAGGGGGTATACTGGATGAAAAAGGCAAGAGAAGGGGTTACTACAGGTGGATGGGGAAGGAAGGGGTAGGCTAGGAGTAGAAAAAAAAAGGAAAAAGTGAGTTAGGTAGTGGAGTATAGAGGTGGGAAGGGAGAGGGGGAGGAAGAGGGGTCCTCGGAGTGAGAGGGATACATTGATGCCACGAGGGGTGAGACAACCCCAACGAGCGATGAGGCGATTCTCAAGAGTGCAACGACCGTGGCTGTCAGAGGAGCATGATACCAGGCCAGTGATAAGCACATGAGCCTTACCACGATGACCCATAGAGTTGAAGTGGGCTGCTACAGGGGTGCCTGCATCTCGGGTGATGTCATATAAGTGTTCACACCATCTGTCACAAATGCGACGTCCAGATTGACTGATGTATGTCAACTTACATCGCTTGCAAATGATGACATAAATGATGTTACGCGATGTGCACGTGAATCCCTCTCTGATCTCGGAAGGACCTTTAGGGAAGAGAACGTATCAATCATATGTAATTGAGTAGTTTTGTTATAAATTGTACTCCCAGCTCTCCTAATGATTTATATCTTCGATTGTTATAATGTAGGGACCTGGAGCTTTGTCATTTTTTCATGTGTTGAATTGCGTCCTCCGCTTCACTCTGCATTATTGGTGGTCCTGTGTCTCCTGTCCCATTATTATATTTCCTTCCTTTGATTGCACATATCCTGAAACTTTGACTTCTTTTCTTCCTGTCAATTCATTTAATTGATTGTGCATAAATTTTGACTCTTTCTTTTGTTGTTTTTCCATTTCTTCACATTTCTGCTTTTACCATCCTTCCTTTGCTTCTCTGTATTTGTTTTGAATCTCTTTGTGCAATATTTTGTATGTCCGTTCTTTCTTTCTTATGTTTTCGTCTTTCGTCCATTAGTTGTAATATTTCTTCTGTCATCTATTTCTTTTTGTTCATTCTTTTAGTCACTGGTATTACTTCTTTTGATGTTTATTGAATCGATTGTTTGAGCATTTCCCACTGTTCCTCGATGTTCTGTATTTTCTCAATACCATTATATCTATTTTATACTATCGTACTATACTTATCACTCATCTGTCTATCTACTCTAAGCATATCTAGTTCTAATTTTTTATATTTCTTGGAGTTTATGTGTCTTCCGCAGTTTTATTCTTATCTTTCCAACTACTGGTGCATGGTCACTATTGCAATCTGCTCCTCGTCTTGTTTTAACAGATGTTAGCCCATTCCTGAATCTTCTCTGTACCAGTATAAAATAAATTTGATTGTGTACTTTTTTGTGTGGGCTTTGCCATGTCCATAGTCGCCTAGGGTGTTGTTTGAACCAGGTGTTACCTATAATCATTTCATGGGTCTTTGCCAAATCTATCAATCTATCCCGTCTGCCATTCATCTCTCCAAGGCCATATCCTCCAGTCACATTTTTCACTTTAGCTGTTCCTACCTTTGCAATGAAATCCCCTAATATAATAGTTATTTTTTGTGATTTACACTGTTCTATGGTCATCTCTAACTCGTTGTAAAAAGTGTCAATATCTTCTTCTTCGCTATTACTTGTTGGTGCATTAGCTTGAATTATGTTGATATCCATTGGTCTATCTCTCAATTTTACTAGCAGAATTCTATCTGATACTGGCCAAAATCCTTTCACTGTTTTGTTTCTTTATCTAAACATGATGCCAACTATTTTTTCGTGTGTGGTTCCCCCAGAGTAAATTACATTTCCACTGTAACGTTGTAATAATCCTTCTTCTTTCCATCTCATTTCACATAGTTCCAAGATGTTCAATTTCATTCTCTTCATTTCTTGACTGATGTTTTCTAGTTTTCCAACTTGGAATGCTGATATAATGTTTCAAGTTCCTATTGCTAGTGTCTTTTTATATATTTTTTATCTAGCATACAGTAACTTGATGACAATCGGGTTTCACCTGTAGCACATGACGCTCCCTACCGGACAAGGTGGCTGTGGAGTCCCCATAAACGTCGTTATCTGTAGATATTAAGTTGTGTTTGTGCATGATTAATCTAGGCAATATAAGAAGGTAGTTTGCCATCCCTTTCCTTCTTGGCAGTGACTGTACTAGTCGGAGATCGCAGCAATATCATAGCACAGCGTAACATAACTCACCATAATTTAACATATCACAGAGTAACTTATCATTACATAAGAGATCAATTCAGAAAAAAAAGTCAGTTACATTTGTGCTAGACACACGTTAGCAACTCTGATCTATTCCAACATACTGGCACGGTTCACTGTGTTTATTTCTTGTCACAAAATGATTGTTGCTTCCCCTAAACTGCTCTAAGCTCCAGGCAAATAAACAGGTACACAGATTTGAAACAACCATTTACTAGAGCTCCAAATAGGCACAGTGACCATGCCACGTGCACTTTTGAAGCGCTGAAAGAAACGACAGAGTACAGAACTGTATATCCTCTCAACAATCAAAGAATTAATGTATGGTCCACCGACAATCATGATTCCGTGAAGTACTCAAGTGCACTTTTAATTTGGTCATCAGTACTGCTCAAGACATAAAATTGCACAGCACAAGATGATTGTTAAAGAGGAAGAAGATCATCATCATCAAGTACCGGGCCTAGTGGCGTAGGTGATCATGTCTCTCCACAACATTCGATCTCTACAGCTATTTATCATTTCTGTTGTTGACCTTCTGCCGAGCCAGTCTCTTAAGCTGTCTGTTATTTTTTCTCTTTGCTTCCCTCTATCTCTTCGTCCCTCAATTTTTCCAGTTGTTACAATATATTCAAGTTGTTCTCTTCTCATTACATGGCCAAAAAATGATGAATGATGATTGTCTCTTCCTAACATTGGAAATTAGCTCTCTTTTTGCTTTGACCTTTCTCAGAACCTCTTCATTACTCTTCTTAGCTGTCCATGGTATTCTCAACATTCTTCTGTAAAACCACATTTGAAGAAGAAGATAGTGATGATGAAATGATGATGATTATGAAGCCGAGAAAGAAGCAGACATAAGTAGTATTATATGTGTGCGCGCAAAACGCGCAACCTTCAATTTGTTGTTGTTAGTTTGTAAGTTCACAATAAATTGCAGTCAATTTAAACCAATGTGAGGAATTTTAATATCTAGGAAGTCTAGTAATAAGCGACAATTCACATACAACAAAAATATACTCAATGTGCAATAATGTTTGTCTAATCATCGGACATCTCTCACAAACAAGGAAATACGGAAATAACACTTAAAGCGCAATGGCTACGCAACAACATGGTCTTCATCCCAACGTTGTACTACCATTGCCAGACTTCACACTAGATGCAAGAACAATAACAAAAAACAACCACTACCGAGACGAAGCCAGTTAGAGGAATGACTGCAAACAGCCTGAAGGATAATATCAGAAATAAAGAGATGAGAAAAAAATAAGCTAGGAATAATTCCCGTCAGAGAATAGATAAAGCAATAACAGACAAAATGGTTCGAATCCGAGATAAGATCATTATCATCATCATGTGCCGTACCGATTGGCGTGAACGATCATGTCCTTCCACAATCTTCTATCAACAGTGCATTGTATCAGTATCTTGTTGACTGTTTTCCATGCCATGACACCAAGCTATCCAGTATTTTCTCTCTTTGTCGTCCGCGATCTCTCTTTTCCTTTATTTTGCCAGTTGTAACCAAGTATTTCAACTTTCCTCTTCTCATGATGTGCCCGAAAAATGTTGATTGCTTCTTTCTGATGTTTTTTTGAGAGCTCCATTTTTGTGTTGGCCTCTTTTAGAACTTCCTCATTGGTCTTTATAGCTATCCAGGGAACTTGCAACATTCTTCTGAGAAATCCCATCTGTGTCCTCTAATCGTCTTTTCATTTGTTTGTCTACTGTCCATGAATCGCTTCCATATGTCAGAATTGGTTCTATATAGCACCGATGAAACCTCTTTCTCACTTCTATTGACATAGATTTGTTGCATAAGATATTTTTTATTTTCTTAAAGTAAAAACAAATCCGGCGACAGAGCACTAAGGTGACCATTCGTCCCGGATTGTCCACAATCTCAGAAAGTGTGAAATCAAATAAAGAAATATAATAATAGGAGAAGAGAGGATAATGAAACGATGGACAGAATATATCAGTTCACTCTATGATGACGATAGACCAGGGCTAAACTATTCAAACAAGGACACAGGACCACCAATATTGCAGAGCAAAGGGGAGCAGGCAATTCAACACATGAAAAGAGGCAATGTCAGTAGGACAGCTCGGAGCACAAGTCATAACAAAACTACTCAATGACATATATATATAAGTGGACATATACAAGAATATATACTAAAAAACTAGCTTTGTTTTGAAAGAAGTCAGGCGCCACTGATTGCAGAGACTATCGCACTGTTAGTCTCATGAGCTACATGACCTAAATATAACTAAGAATCATCATGAGACGTGTAAGTAACAAAATAAACATAATTTTTTGGAAAGAAATATATATATATGTATGTGTGTGTGTGTGTGTGTGTGTGTGTGTGTGTGTGTGTTTGTGTGTGTGCTTTATAGACTACACAAAATCATTTAGCAAAGTAAAGCATGTGGAAATGATCAATATGCTGGAGAAATTAAATATTTAGGGTAAGGATCTGAGAATCCTAACCAAAAAAAAATATGTATTGACAACAAACAGCAGCCATAAGAAATGACAAGCAAACAGGACAGTTTCAGGATTTACATCACGGAGCCAGACAAGGCTGTGTTCTGTCGCCGGATTTGTTTTCACTTTACAGCAAAAACATCATGAGATAAATAGTAGACAAAAATGGAATTGCAGTCAACGATCACAACATAAACAATTTGCGATATGCGGATGATACAGTCTTGATAGCAGGGACAGAGAATAAACTCTCTTAAAATACTGAATAGCTCAATAACAGAGAATAAACTACAAGAAATAACAAACATAATAGTAAAAGGAAGTAACAAGAAATGTCTCAATCTGAATTGAAAGAAAACAGAAGAGAATTGTCGAAGGGCACGATTGTTTATGCCAACCGGTATGGCACATGATGATGACGATGACTCATAAGTGAACCAGCAGTGCTGTGATTTGTAAATGTAACAACACGTTATATGTTAGACCTTACATTACCGGGCACTTTAATGCAAACTGAAACTTTGAAACTCACTGGCCAATGTTTTAGAAATTAATTATTCAGGTGCGGTGATTTTCAACTTAAGGTTCTGCTTTGATCTCTAGTTGGCTGTAACTGTTAGGCCCTGCTGAATTTGGAACGAGCCATTATTTCAGTCACAATTTGTTATATGAGTCAGCCCTGACTTCCCTTCCCGTGTTCCTTCAGACCCAGAACAATGTTTCACTACAACCAGGTAGATGTCTTGCTATAAAGTTGGGTATGTTACGATCTGACGAGTGACTCAGAATAGCTCAGGCGAGGTTTGCATTTAAATGAGAATTTTATACAAACACGATTTTTTCAATTTAAATAATAAATAGAGCTCTTCAGTGTTGGGTTCAGTCAGTCTTGATCTAAGGATGTGAATCTTGGACAATAGGATAACAGACAAGAAAATAGTTGGAAGTCACAGACATGTTTTCTCTTACAGAAGAATGCTAAGATTACAATGGACAATTAAAATGAGTGGTGATGAGGACGCTCAAAAAGAGGCGAAAAGAAAACAAAGCTTATTTTCAACATCAGAAGGATATTACACACAAGTGTTTCTGGGTAATTGTGAGTCCTTGTATTTGTCAACTCCCTTCTTCTGTTTAAGGTCTCTAGGCCCACTTTTCTTGAAATGATTCTTGAGTTGTGACTGAACACTTTAGAGTTTTTTTTTTTTTATGGCGAAACTTTCCTGGGCCACATAATTACTGAGACATTCAGTGTGGCTGTCGGACTGTGACCATAGTGAGGGGAGAAAGGAATAGATACTGTCATCTGTCATGTCGTGTGGCTAACGGGGCCCTGACCATAGTGAGGGGAGAAAGGAATAGATACTGTCATCTGTCATGTCGTGTGGCTAACGGGGCCCTGACCATAGTGAGGGGAGAAAGGAATAGATACTGTCATCTGTCATGTCGTGTGGCTAACGGGGCCCTGACCATAGTGAGGGGAGAAAGGAATAGATACTGTCATCTGTCATGTCGGGTGATTACAGGGGCCCTGATCATAGTGAGGGGAGAAAGTAATAGATACTGTCATCTACAATGTCGTGTGATTAAAGGTGCCCTGACCATAGTGAGGGGAGAAAGTAATAGATACTGTCATCTACAATGTCATGTGATTAAAGGTGCCCTGACCATAGTGAGGGGAGAAAGGAATAGCTACTGTCATCTGTCATGTCGTGTGATTACAGGGGCGCTGACCATAGTGAGGGGAGAAAGGAATAGATACTGTCATCTGTCATGTCGTGTGATTAACGGGGCATTGACCATAGTGAGGGGAGAAAGGAATATATACTGTCATCTGTCATGTCGCGTGGCTAACGGAGCCCTGACCATAGTGAGGGGAGAAAGGAATAGATACTGTCATCTGTCATGTCGTGTGATTAACGGGGCCCTGACCATAGTGAGGGGAGAAAAGAAAATATACTGTCATCTGTCATGTCGTGTGGCTAATGGGGCCCTGACCATAGTGAGGGGAGAAAGGAATAGATACTGTCATCTGTCATGTCGTGTGATTAACAGGGCCCTGACCATAGAGAGGGGAAAAAGGAATAGATACTGTCATCTGTCATATCGTGTGACTAACGGGGCCCTGACCATAGTGAGGGTAGAAAGTAATAGATACTGTCATCTGCCATGTCGTGTGATTACTGGGGTCCTGACCATAGTGAGGGGAGAAAGGAATAGATACTGTCATCTGTCATGTCGTGTGACTAACGGGGCCCTGACCATAGTGAAGGGAGAAAGGAATAAATACTGTCATTTGCCATGTCGTGTGCTTACAGGGGCCCTGACCATAGTGATGGGAGAAAGGAATAGATACTGTCATCTGCCATGTCTTGTGATTACAGGGGCCCTGATCATAGTGAGGGGAGAGAAGAATAGATTCTGTAATCTGTCATGTCGTGTGACTAACTGGGCCCTGACCATAGTGAGATGAGAAAGGAATAGATACTGTTATCTCCCATGTCGTGTGAATACAGGGGCACTGATCATAGTGAGGGGAGAAAGGAATAGATACTGTCATCTATAATGTCGTGTGCTTACAGGGGCCCTAACCATAGTGAGGGGAGAAAGGAATAGATACTATCATCTGTCATGTCGTGTGAATAAAGGGGCCCTGACAATAGTGAGGGGAGAAAGGAATAGCCACTGTCATATGTCATGTGTGATTACAGATGACCTGACCATAGTGAGGGGAGAAAGGAATAGCCACTGTCATCTGCCATGTCGTGTGATTACAGGGGCCTTGACTATAGTGAGGGGAGAAAGGAATAGCCACTGTCACATGACATATCGTGTGATTACAGGGGCCCTGACCATAGTGAGGGGAGAAAGGAATAGCCACTGTCACCTGCCATGTCGTGTGATTACTGGGGCCCTCACCATAGTGAGGGGAGAAAGGAATAGCCACTGTCATCTGCCATGTCGTGTGATTACAGGGGCCCTGAATATATTGACGGGAGAAATGAACAGCCAATGTCACCTGCTATGTCGTGTGATTACAGGGGCCCTGACAATAGTGAGGGGAGAAAGGAATAGCCACTGTCATATGCCATGTCGTGTGATTAACCGGGCTCTGTTCATAGTGAGGGGAGAAAGGAATAGATACCGTCATCTGTAATGTCGTGTGGCTAACGGGGCTCTGACCATAGTGAGGGGAGAAAGGAATAGATACTGTCATCTTTCATGTCGTGTGATTAACGGTGCCCTGACCATAGTGAGAGGAGAAAGGAATAGATACTGTCAACTGTCATGTCGTGTGACTAACGGGGCCCTGACCATAGTGAGGGGAGTAAAGAAAAGATACTGTCATCTGCCATGTCGTGTGATTACAGGGGCCCTGACCATAGTGAGGGGTGAAAGGAATAGATACTGTCATCTGCCATGTCGTGTGATTACAGATGCCCTGACCATAGTGAGGGGAGAAAGGAATAGCCACTGTCACCTGCCATGTCGTGTGGCTGTCGGGGCCCTGACCATAGTGAGGGGAGTAAGGAATACATACTGTCATCTGCCATGTCGTGTGGCTGTCGGGGCCCTGACCATAGTGAGGGGAGAAAAGAATAGATACTGTCATCTGCCATGTCGTGTGATTACAGGGACCCTGACCATAGTGAGGGTAAAAAGGAATAGATACTGTCATCTGTCATGTCGTGTGACTGCCAGGGCCCTTATCATAGTGAGGGGAGAAAGGAACAGCTACTGTCATCTGCCATGTCGTGTGACTGCCAGGGCCCTGATCATAGTGAGGGGAGAAAGGAATAGATACTGTCATCTATCATGTTGTGTGACTGTCAGGGCCCTGATCATAGTGAGGGGAGAAAGGAAAAGATACTGTCATCTGCCATATCGAGTAATTAACGGGGCCCTGACCATAGTGAGAGGAGAAAGGAATAGCCACTGTCATCTGTCATGTCGTGTGACTAAGGGGACCCTGACCATAGTGAGTGGAGAAAGGAATAGATACTGTCATCTGCCATGTCGTGTGGCTGTCGGGGCCCTGACCATAATGAGGGGAGAAATGAATAGATACTGTCATCTATCATGTCGTGTGACTGTCAGGGCCCTGATCATAGTGAGGGGAGAAAGGAAAAGATACTGTCATCTGCCATGTCGTGTAACTACAGGGCCGTGACCATAGTGAGGGGAAAAAGGAATAGATACTGTCATCTGCCATGTCGAGTGACTAACGCGGCCCTGACCATAGTGAGAGGAGAAAGGAATAGCCACTGTCATCTGTCATGTCGTGTGACTAAGGGGACCCTGACTATAGTGAGTGAAGAAAGGAATAGATACTGTCATCTGCCATGTCGTGTGGCTGTCGGGGCCCTGACCATAATGAGGGGAGAAAGGAATATATACTGTCATCTGCCATGTCGTGTGATTACAGGGGCCCTGACCATAGTGAGGGGAGAAAGGAATAGCCACGGTCATCTGCCATGTCGTGTGATTAACGGGGCCCTGACCATAGTGAGGGGAGAAAGGAATAGATACTGTCATCTGCCATGTCATGTGGCTAACGGGGCCCTGACCATAGTGAGGGGAGAAAGGAATAGATACTGTCATCTGTCATGTCGTGTGATTAACGGGGCCCTGACCATAGTGAGAGGAGAAAAGAATAGATGATGTCATCTGTCATGTCGTGTGACTAACGGGCCCCAGACAATAGTGAGGGGAGAACGGAATAGATACTGTCATCTACCATGTCGTATGGCTGTCGTGGCAGTGACCATAGTGAGGGGAGAAAGGAATAGATACTGTCATCTGCCATGTCGTGTGATTACATGGGCCCTGATCATAGTGAGGGGAGAAAGGAAAAGCCAATGTCATCTGCCATGTCGTGTGACTGCCATGGTCCTGACTTTAGTGAGGCGAAAAAGGAATAGATACTGTCATCTGCCATGTCGAGTGACTAACGTGACCCTGACCATAGTGAGGGGAGAAAGGAATAGCCACTGTCACCTGCCATGTCGTGTGATTAACGGGGCCCTGACCATAGTTAGAGGAGAAATGAATAGATACTGTCATCTGCCATGTCGTGTGATTAACGGGGCCCTGACCATAGTTAGAGGAGAAATGAATAGATACTGTCATCTGCCATGTCGTGTGGCTAACGGGGCCCTGACCATAGTGAGGGGAGAAAGGAATAGATGCTGTCATCTGTCATGTCGTGTGATTAACGGGGCCCTGACCATAGTGAGAGAAGAAAGGAATAGATGATGTCATCTGTCATGTCGTGTGACTAACACTACCCTGACCATAGTGAGGGGAGAAAGGAATAGATACTGTCATCTGCCATGTCGAGTGACTAACGCGGCCCTGACCATAGTGAGAGGAGAAAGGAATAGCCACTGTCATCTGTCATGTTGTGTGACTGCCAGGGCCCTGACCATAGTGAGGGGAGAAAGGAATAGCCACTGTCACCTGCCATGTCGTGTGATTACTGGGGCCCTGACCATAGTGAGTGGAGAAAGTAATAACCACTGTCATCTGCCATGTCGTGTCATTACAGGGGCCATGACCATAGTGAGGGGAGAAAGGAACAGCCACTGTCACCTGCCATGTCGTGTGATCACAGGGGCCCTGATCATAGTGAGGGGAGAAAGGAATAGCCACTGTCATCTGCCATGTCGTGTGATTAACGGGGCCCTGACCATAGTGAGGGGAGAAAGGTATAGATACAGTCATCTGTCATGTCGTGTGATTAACGGGGCCCTGACCATAGTGAGAGTAGAAAGGAATAGATTATGTCATCTGTCATGTCATGTGACTAACGGGACCCTGACCATAGTGAGGGGAGAAAGGAATAGATACTGTCATCTGCCATGTCGTATGGCTGTCGTGGACCTGACCATAGTGAATGGAGAAAGGAATAGCTACTGTCATCTGCCATGTCGTGTGATTACATGGGCCCTGATCATAGTGAGGGGAGAAAGGAATAGCCAATGTCATCTGCCATGTCGTGTGACTGCCAGGGTCCTGACCTTAGTGAGGCGAGAAAGGAATAGATACTGTCATCTGTCATGTCGTGTGACTGCCAGGGCCCTGATCATAGTGAGGGGAGAAAGTAATAGATACTGTCATCAGTCATGTCGTGTGACTGCCAGGGCCCTGATCATAGTGAGGAGAGAAAGAAATAGATACTGTCATCTGCCATGTCGTGTGACTACAGGGCCGTGACCATAGTGAGGGGAGAAAGGAATAGATACTGTCATCTGCCATGTCGAGTGACTAACGTGGCCCTGACCATAGTCAGGGGAGAAAGGAATAGCCATTATCATCTGCCATGTCGTGTCACTACAGGGGCCCTGACCATAGTCAGGGGAGAAAGGAACAGCCACTGTCACCTGCCTTGTCGTGTGATTACAGTAGCCCTGACCATAGTGAGGGGAGAAAGGAATAGCCACTGTCACCTGTCATGTTGTGTGACTATCGGGGCCTTGACCACGTTGAGGGGAGAATAGAATAGCCACTGTCACCTGTCATGTCGTGTGACTACCGGGGCCCTGACAACGTTGAGGGGAGAAAAGAATAGACAATGTCACCTGCCATGTCGTGTGGCGACTGTATGGGCTCAGTAAACGTTGAGGGAGAAAAGAATAGCCACTGTCATCTGCCAGGTCGTGTGATTACAGGGGCCCTGTCCATAGTCAGGGGAGAAAGGAACAGCCACTGTCATCTGCCATGTCGTGTTATTAACTGAACTCTGTTCATAGTGAGGGGAGAAAGGAATAGATACTGTCATCTGTCATGGCGTGTGGCTAACGGAGCTCTGACCATAGTGAGGGGAGAAAGGAATAGATACTGTCATCTGCCATGTCGTGTGATTACATGGGCCCTGACCACAGTGAAGGGAGAAAGGTATAGCCACTGTCATCTGCCATGTCGTGTGATTAACGGGGCCCTGACCATAGTTAGAGGAGAAATGAATAGATACTGTCATCTGCCATGTCGTGTGGCTAACGGGGCCCTGACCATAGTGAGGGGAGAAAGGAATAGATGCTGTCATCTGTCATGTCGTGTGATTAACGGGGCCCTGACCATAGTGAGAGAAGAAAGGAATAGATGATGTCATCTGTCATGTCGTGTGACTAACACTACCCTGACCATAGTGAGGGGAGAAAGGAATAGATACTGTCATCTGCCATGTCGTGTGACTGCCAGGGCCCTGATCATAGTGAGGGGAGAAAGGAATAGATACAGTCATCTGTCATGTTGTGTGACTGCCAGGGCCCTGACCATAGTGAGGGGAGAAAGGAATAGCCACTGTCACCTGCCATGTCGTGTGATTACTGGGGCCCTGACCATAGTGAGTGGAGAAAGTAATAACCACTGTCATCTGCCATGTCGTGTCATTACAGGGGCCATGACCATAGTGAGGGGAGAAAGGAACAGCCACTGTCACCTGCCATGTCGTGTGATCACAGGGGCCCTGATCATAGTGAGGGGAGAAAGGAATAGCCACTGTCATCTGCCATGTCGTGTGATTAACGGGGCCCTGACCATAGTGAGGGGAGAAAGGAATAGATACAGTCATCTGTCATGTCGTGTGATTAACGGGGCCCTGACCATAGTGAGAGTAGAAAGGAATAGATTATGTCATCTGTCATGTCATGTGGCTAACGGGACCCTGACCATATTGAGGGGAGAAAGGAATAGATTCTGTCATCTGCCATGTCGTATGGCTGTCGTGGACCTGACCATAGTGAATGGAGAAAGGAATAGCCAATGTCATCTGCCATGTCGTGTGACTGCCAGGGTCCTGACCTTAGTGAGGCGAGAAAGGAATAGATAATGTCATCAGTCATGTCGTGTGACTGCCAGGGCCCTGATCATAGTGAGGGGAGAAAGGAATAGATACTGTCATCTGCCATGTCGTGTGACTACAGGGCCGTGACCATAGTGAGGGGAGAAAGGAATAGATACTGTCATCTGCCATGTCGAGTGACTAACGTGGCCCTGACCATAGTGAGGGGAGAAAGGAATAGCCACTGTCACCTGTCATGTCGTGTGACTACCGGGGCCCTGACAACGTTGAGGGGAGAAAAGAATAGCCACTGTCATCTGCCATGTCGTGTGATTACAGGGGCCCTGTCCATAGTCAGGGGAGAAAGGAACAGCCACTGTCATCTGCCATGTCGTGTTATTAACTGAACTCTGTTCATAGTGAGGGGAGAAAGGAATAGATACTGTCATCTGTCATGGCGTGTGGCTAACGGAGCTCTGACCATAGTGAGGGGAGAAAGGAATAGATACTGTCATCTGCCATGTCGTGTGATTAAAGGGGCCCTGACCACAGTGAAGGGAGAAAGGTATAGCCACTGTCATCTGCCATGTCGTGTGATTAACGGGGCCCTGACCATAGTTAGAGGAGAAATGAATAGATACTGTCATCTGCCATGTCGTGTGGCTAACGGAGCCCTGACCATAGTGAGGGGAGAAAGGAATAGATGCTGTCATCTGTCATGTCGTGTGATTAACGGGGCCCTGACCATAGTGAGAGAAGAAAGGAATAGATGATGTCATCTGTCATGTCGTGTGACTAACACTACCCTGACCATAGTGAGGGGAGAAAGGAATAGATACTGTCATCTGCCATGTCGCGTGACTGCCAGGGCCCAGATCATAGTGAGGGGAGAAAGGAATAGCCACTGTCATCTGCCATGTCGTGTGATTAACGGGGCCCTGACCATAGTGAGGGGAGAAAGGAATAGATACAGTCATCTGTCATGTCGTGTGATTAACGGGGCCCTGACCATAGTGAGAGTAGAAAGGAATAGATTATGTCATCTGTCATGTCGTGTGACTAACGGGACCCTGACCATAGTGAGGGGAGAAAGGAATAGATACTGTCATCTGCCATGTCGTGTGTCTTTCGGGGCCCTGACCATAGTGAGGGGAGAAAGGAATAGATACTGTCATCTGCCATGTCGTGTGATTACAGGGGCCATGACCATAGTGAATGGAGAAAGGAATAGATACTGTCATCTGCCATGTCGTGTGACTGCCATGGTCCTGACCATAGTGAGGTGAGAAAGAAATAGATACTGTCATCTTTCATGTCGTGTGACTGCCAGGGCCCTGATCATAGTGAGGGGAGAATGGAATAGATACTGTCATCTGCCATGTCGAGTGACTAACGGAGCCCTGACCATAGTGAGTGGAGAAAGGAATAGCCACTGTCATCAGTCATGTCGTGTGACTAACGGGGCCCTGACCATAGTGAGGGGAGAAAGGAATAGCCACTGTCATCTGCCATGTCGAGTGACTACAGGGGCCCTGACAACGTTGTGGGGATAAAAGAATAGGCAATGTCACTTGCCATTTCGTGTGAATACCGGGGCCCTGACAATGTTGGCAGGAGAAAAGAATAGCCACTGTCACGTGCCATGTCGTGTGACTATTGGGGCCTTGACGACGTTGAGGGGAGAAAAAAATAGCCACTGTCACCTGTCATGTCGTGTGAGTACAGGGGCCCACACAACGTTGAGGGGAGAATAGAAGAGCCACTGTCAACTGTCATGTCGTGTGACTTCAGGGACCCTGACAATGTTGAGGGGAGAAAATAATAGTCACTGTCATCTGCCATGTCGTGTGAATACCAGGGCCCTGACAAAGTTGATGGGAGAAAAGAATAACCACTGTCACCTGCCATGTCGTGTGACTTCCGGGGCCTTGACAACGTTGAGGGGAGAAAATAATAGCCACTGTCACCTGTTATGTCGTGTGACAATACAGGTGCCCTGACAACGTTGAGGGGAGAAAAGAATAGTCATTGTCATCTGCCATGTCGTGTGATAACAGCGGCTGACAACATTGAAGTTTGAAAAAAATAGCCACTGTCACCTGTTATGTCGTGTGAGCACAGGGGGCCCTGACAACGTTGAGGGGAGAGAAGAATAGCCACTGTCACCTGCCATGTCGTGTGACTACCGGGGGCCTGACAAACGTTGAGGGGAGAAAAGAATAGATAATATCACCTGGCATGTCGTGAGGTGACAACAGGGGTCAGGTCAATGTTAAGTGGAGAAAATAATACTCACTGTCACCTGCCATGTCGTGTGACTACAAGAGGAATGACAACGTTGAGGGGAGAAAGGAATGGCCACTGTCACCTGCCATGTCGTGTGACAACAGAGGCACTGACAAGGTTAAGGGAAGAAAAGAATAGCTACTGTCACCTGCCATTTCATGTGACTACATGGGCCCTGACAACTTAGAAGGGAGGAAAGAATAGTCACTGTCACCTGCCATGTTCAGTGATAACAGGGGGACCTGACAAGGTGATGTGAGAAAATAATAGCCACTGTCACCTGCTATGTCGTGTGACTCCAGGCCCTGAAAACGTTGAGAGGAGAAAAGAATAGCTATTGTCATCTGCCTTGTCTTGTGACTTCAGGGCCCTTGAAAACGTTCATGGGAGAAAAGATTAGCTACTGTCGCCAGCAATGTCGTGTTGGAACTACAGGGGCAATGAAAACGTTGAGGGAATAAAAGAATAGACACTGTCATCTGTCCTGTCGTGTGGTGACTACAGGAGCCCTGCCAACGTTGAGGGGAGAAAAGAATAATCACCGTCATCTGCAATGTCGTATGACTACCGGGGTTTGACCTCGTTGAGGGAATAAAAAAATAGCCACTGTCACCTGCCATGTCGTGTGACTACAGGGGCCTGACAACGATGGGGGGAGAAAAGAAGAGCCACTGTCATCTGCCATGTCGTGTGACTAACGGGGCCCTGACAATGTTGACATGAGAAAAGAATAGCCACTGTCATCTGTCATGTCGTGTGACTACATGGGGCGTGACAACGTTGAGGGAAGAAAAGAACAGCCACTGTCATCTTTGATGTCGTGTGAATAATGGGGCCGTGAAAACGTTGAAGTGAGAAAAGAATAGCCACTGTGACCTTCCATGTCGTGTGGTGGCTACAGGAGCCCTGTCAATATTAAAGGGTGAAAAGAAAGGGCCCTGAAAATGTTGAGGGGAGAAATTTATAGCCACTGTCATCTGCCATGTGATATGACTACAGGGGGCCCTGACAACGTTGAGGGGAGAAAATGATAGCCACTGTCCCCTGCCTTGTCTTGTGACTACAGGGGCCCTGACAAAGTTTAGGGGAGAAAAGAATAGCCACTATCATCTGCCATGTAGTGTGACTACATGAGGCCCTGACAAAGTTAAGGGGAGGAAAGAATAGCCATTGTCACCTGCCATGTCGTGTGACTACAGGGGCCTGACAACGTTGAGGGGAAAAAAGAATATCCACTTTGATCTGCCATGTCGTGTAACTATGGGGGCCTGACAACGTTGAGAGGAGAAAAAAAAGTCACTGTCATCTGCCATGTCGTATGACTACAGGGGGCCCTGACAACGTTCAGGGGAGAAAAGATTAACCACTGTCACCTGCCATGTCGTGTGGTGATTACACAGCCCTGTCAACGTTCAGGAGAGAAAATAATAGCCAATGTCACCTGCCATGTCGTGTGACTACAGGGGGCCTGACAACGTTGAGGAGAGAAAAGAATAGCCACGGTCACCTGCCATATCGTGTGGTAACTACAGGGCCATGACAAAGTTGAGAGGAGAAAATAATAGTCACTGTCACTTGCTATGTCTTGTGACTACAGGGTCCCTAACAACGTTGAGGGCAGAAAAGAATAGCCACTGTCACCTGCCATGTCGTGTAACTACCGGAACCTTGACAAAGTTGACCAGAGATAAGAAAAGGCACTGTCATCTGCCATGTCGTGTGTGACTACATGGGCCCTGTCATCGTTAAAGGGAAAAAAGAATAGCCACTGTCATCTGCCATGTCGTGTAACTATCGGGGGCCTGACAACGTTGAGGAGAGAAAAGAATAGTCACTGTCATCTGTCATGTCGTGTGGTGACAACAGGGGCAATGACAACGTTCAGGGGAGAAAAGAATAACCACTGTCACATGCCATGTTTTGTGTCTACAGGGGCCCTGACAACGTCGAGGGGAGAAATGAATAGCCACTATCACTTGCCATGTCCTGTAACAAATGGGGTTCTGACAACGTTGAGGGTAGAAGAGAATAGTTACTATTATCTGCCATGTCTTGTGACTACCGGGGGCCTGACAACGTTCAGGGGAGTAAAGAATAGCCACTGTCACCTGCCACGTCGTGTAACTACCGGGGCCCTGACAACGTTGAGGGGAGAAAATGATAGCCACTGCTGTCTGCCATGTCGTGTGTTGACTACATGGGCCTTGTCATCGTTGAGGGGAGAAAAGAATAGCCACTGTCATCTGCCATGTCATGTGACTACAGGGGCCCTGACAACGTTGAAGGGAGAAAAGAATAATCATTGTCACCTGCCATATCATTTGGTGACTACAGGTGCCCTGACAACGTTGAGGGGAGAAAAGAATAGCTACAGTCACGTACCATGTCGTGTGACTACAGGGGATCCTGACAACGTTGAATGGAAAAAAGAAGAGCCACTGTCATCTATCATGTCGTATGACTACAGGTGTCCCGTACAACGTTGAGGGGAGAAAAGAAAAGCCACTGTCACCTGCAATGTCGTTTTGTGACTACAGGGCCCTGACAACTTTGAGGGGAGAAAAGAATAAGCATTGCCACCGGCCATCTCGTGTGGTGACTACAGCGCCCTGACAGCATTGAGGGGAGAAAATAATAGCCACTGTCACCTGCCATGTCATGTGGTGACTACTGGGGCCCTGACATCTTTGAGGGGAGAAAAGAATATCAACAGTCATCTGCCAGGATGCGTGAATATCGGGGCCCTAATAACTTTGAATGGAGAAAGGAATAGCCACTCTCACCTGCAATGTCGTGTGGTGACTACAGGGGCACTGACACGTTGAATGGAGAAAGGAATAGCCACTGTCACCTGCAATGTCGTGTGGTATCTATAGGGGCCCTGACAACGTTGAGGGGAGTAAAGAATAGCCGCTGTCACCTACCATGTCGTGTGACTACCAGGACCCTGACAACATTGTTGGGGAAAAAAGAATAACAGCTGTCATCTGCCGTGTCGTGTGACAACCGGGGCACTGACAACGTTGTGGGGAGAAAAGAATAGCCACTGTCACCTGCCATCTCATGTGACTACTGTGGCCCTGACAACGTTGAGGGGATAAAGGAATATCCACTGTCACCTGCCATGTCATGTGACTACCGGGGGCCTAACAACGTTGAAGGGAGAAATGAATAGTCACTGTCACCTGCAATGTCGTGTGGTGACTACCGGGGGCCTAACAACGTTGATTGGAGAAAAGAATTGCCACTTTCATCAGTCATGTCCTGTGACTACTGGGGCCCTGACATGGTTGAGGGGGAAAAGAATAGCCAATGTTACCTGCCATGTCATGTGACTACCGGGGCCCTGACAAGGTTGATGGGAGAAAAGAATAGCCAGTGTCACCTGTCATGTCTTCTGGTGACTACGATGGCCCTGACAACGTCGAGGGGAGAAAAGAATAGCCACCGTCACCTGCAATGTCGTGTGGTGACTACAGGGGCCCTAATAACGCTGAGGGGAGAAAAGAATAGCCACTGTCATCTGCCGTGACGCGTGACTACCGCGAGCCTGACAACGTTGTGGGGAGTAAAGAGTAGCCAATGTTACCTGCCATGTCATGTGACTACCGGGGCCCTGACAAGGTTGATGGGAGAAAAGAATAGCCAGTGTCACCTGTCATGTCTTCTGGTGACTATAGCGGCCCTGACAACGTTGAGGGGAGAAAAGAACAGCCACTGTTACCTGACATGTCGTGTGATTACAGGAGGCGCTGACAACGTTGAGGGGAGAAAAGAATAGCCACTGTCACCAGCCTTATCGTGTGACTACAGGCGACACTGACAACGTTGAGGGTAGAAAAAAATAGCCACTGTCATCTGCCATGTCGTGTGACTAACGGGGCTCCGAAAACGTTGAGGAGAGAAAAGAATAGCCACCGTCACCTGCAATGTCGTGTGGTGACTACAGGGGCCCTAACAACGCTGAGGGGAGAAAAGAATAGCCACTGTCATCTGCCGTGACGCGTGACTACCGCGGGCCTGACAACGTTGTGGGGAGTAAAGAGTAGCCAATATTACCTGCCATGTCATGTGACTACCGGGGCCCTGACAAGGTTGATGGGAGAAAAGAATAGCCAGTGTCACCTGTCATGTCTTCTGGTGACTATAGCGGCCCTGACAACGTTGAGGGGAGAAAAGAACAGTCACTGTTACCTGACATGTCGTGTGACTACAGGCGACACTGACAACGTTGAGGGTAGAAAAAAATAGCCACTGTCATCTGCCATATCGTGTGACTAACGGGGCTCCGAAAACGTTGAGGAGAGAAAAGAATAGCCACTGTCACCTCCCATGTCGTGTGGTGACTACAAGTGCCCTGACAACGTTGATGGGAGAAAAGAATAGCCACTGTCACCCGCCATGTCATTTGACTACTGCGGCCCTGACAATGTTGAGGGGAGTAAGGATTAGCCACTGTCACCTGACTTGTCATGTGACTACCTGGGGGTAGTCAAGGGGTTCGAGACAAGGGCTTTCGACGTTGCTACGAAGAAGGTTATGGGGAGGGGATCTGAGCAAAATGATGATCTGTCAACTAAGCGAAACTAAACATTCTTCTGATGACTTCCCCTCAAGCGCAAGTGTTTGTAAGTCTCTGTGAGCAACTGTGGCGGTATTGCATATTTTCTTATAATTCATTTTGTGTAGCTCCCGGCTGACAGTAACATTATACCCCTCTTGTCTTACTACATCAATCTTGCGCTGACATAAAGTTTTCTACTCTCTTCTTTGGTCTTACCACTACAATCTTGAGTTGACATAAAGTTTTCTACTCTCTTCTTTGGTCTTACCACTACAATCTTGCGTTGACATAAGGTTTTCTACTCTCTTCTTTGGTCTTACCACATCAATCTTGCGTTGACATAAGGTTTTCTACTCTCTTCGTTGGTCTTACCACATCAATCTTGCACTGACATAAGGTTTTCTACTCTCTTCTTTGGTCTTACCACATCAATCTTGCACTGACATAAGGTTTTCTACTCTCTTCGTTGATCTTACCACATCAATCTTGCGTTGACATAAGTTTTTCTACACTCTTCGTTGGTCTTACCACATCAATCTTGCGTTGACATAAGTTTTTCTACTCTCTTCGTTGATCTTACCACATCAATCTTGCGTTGACATAAGTTTTTCTACACTCTTCGTTGGTCTTACCACATCAATCTTGCACTGACATAAGGTTTTCTACTCTCTTCGTTGGTCTTACCACATCAATCTTGCGTTGACATAAGTTTTTCTACTCTCTTCGTTGGTTTTACCACATCAATCTTGCACTGGCATAAGGTTTTCTACACTCTTCGTTGGTCTTACCACATCAATCTTGCACTGACATAAGGTTTTCTACTCTCTTCGTTGGTCTTACCACATCAATCTTGCGTTGACATAAGTTTTTCTACTCTCTTCGTTGGTTTTACCACATCAATCTTGCACTGACATAAGGTTTTCTACTCTCTTCGTTGGTCTTACCACATCAATCTTGCACTGACATAAGGTTTTCTACTATCTTCGTTGGTCTTACCACATCAATCTTGCGTTGACATAAGTTTTTCTACTCTCTTCGTTGGTTTTACCACATCAATCTTGCACTGACATAAGGTTTTCTACTCTCTTCGTTGATCTTACCACATCAATCTTGCACTGACATAAAGTTTTCTACTCTCTTCGTTGGTCTTACCACATCAATCTTGCACTGACATAAGGTTTTCTACTGTCTTCGTTGGTCTTACCACATCAATCTTGCGTTGACATAAGTTTTTCTACTGTCTTCGTTGGTCTTACCACATCAATCTTGCACTGACATAAGGTTTTCTACTCTCTTCGTTGGTCTTACCACATCAATCTTGAACTGACATAAGGTTTTCTACTCTCTTCGTTGGTCTTACCACATCAATCTTGCACTGACATAAGGTTTTCTACTCTCTTCGTTGATCTTACCACATCAATCTTGAACTGACATAAGGTTTTCTACTCTCTTCGTTGGTCTTACCACAACAATCTTGCGTTGACATAAGTTTTTCTACTCTCTTCGTTGGTTTTACCACATCAATCTTGCGCTGACATAAGGTTTTCTACTCTCTTCGTTGGTCTTACCCCAAACAATCTTGCGTTGACATAAGTTTTTCTACTCTCTTCGTTGGTTTTACCACATCAATCTTGCACTGACATAAGTTTTTCTACTCTCTTCGTTGATCTAGACCGAAAGAGACGAGATGCCGATTTTCCTTCTTAAAATTAATGGGCCCCCACAATATTCTTTATTGTTCGATTCTATTACCTGCTTTGTATTCAGAAGACTAAACATTACGTTCAGGCATGTCCCTCTCTCTCTCTCTGCGATCAGGACCCAATCAGAGTAGGATTCCAGCTCCTCACATGAACTCAGCTGTCAGGTTAGGTGTGTTACAAACAGAAAATCACAATTAGAGTCTGCCAGATCCACTCTGATTGAACACCCGTTAAAAACGTTGCACTGTGTTCTGCGCCAGTGGCCCAGTGCATCCGATTTCAGCCAGTATTTTATTCAGGTTTGCTTTCCCTAGCCTTTGATTTTCCTCAATCTTCCTGCAAGGCAGCAGGTGATCTTTTCTGTAGGGGTATTCTGCCCTTAGAAAGCTGCCCTCCCAGGTTTACGAGCACCATCTGCCCGAGTCACTAGAGGTGACTAACACAGACATGCACACACAAATATATGAGATGTGAAAAACACATACATGCACATAGCGATACGAGGCATGACTAACACTGACATACATCAAGATATATGACACATGACTAACATAGACATGCATATAAAGATATGAGATATGACTGACATAGACATGCACCCACAAAGAAATTTCACATGTCTAACATGGACATGCACACAAAGATATGAGATATGACCAACATAGATAGGCACACACAATGATTTGAGATGTGACTAGCATAGCCGTGCAAACACAAGGATATGAGATGTGACTAACATAAACATACACACAGAGATATGAGATATCACTAGCCCAAACACAAAGATATGATATATGACTAACACAGATACACACTAAGATATGAGATATGACTAAACACATACACACTTAAAGATATGAGACATGATTAACAAGGACACTCCAAGATAAGAGATATGACTAACATGACACACACCAAGATATGAGCCATGGCCAGCACACATACACACACACACACACACACACACACACACAAGCCAAGATATGAGCCTTGGCTAGCGATGAAACACAACAAGAAATGAACCATGTCCAGCACAGAAAGAAAATATCCAGTACACATTAAGGTATCCATATGCTTGGGTTTGTTGTAGTCGGCAGACTATTCTTAACGTGGGAATCATCGACATACGAGACGCCGGCCCCCATGAACTGTTAACAGATATCGTCCAAACAGTTGTACGGAAATTTGAGAGTGCAGTCTGATCCGTAGAACGTTCCCTTGCATGAACAGATCCCGGTTGACTGTTTACATGTGTCGTTGAAACAGTGGTCAGGACATTTGAGAGTGCAGTCTGGCCCGTAGTACGCTTCCTTGCGCGTACAGTCTGCTCTTTCTGTGTCACATATGATGTCACAGCCATCAGATCACGTCTGTTCGCACTGTAGCCCAAAATTACCATCAGGACAAGTGTCATCACAGGTATAGCTAGGATGTTTGCAATGTTGGCATTTTCCGGATTTTCCTCACATAAAGGACATACACTAAGACAAGACCCGGAGCAGTCGTGTCCATAAATCCCATGTGAACAGTTGAAGTGACACGTACCGATGATGACGGTGCAGCGTTTGCTACTCCCACCACACACTGTACAAAACGACCAAGAATGCCCGTCCAGACAATAGGTGTCTGTAAATGTTTGCACCTCACACACCGTCAGTGCACTCTCGTCCTGCGAAAAGGTCGGTGAGAACTCAAACTTACTGTGTGCCATTGTCGCTTGTATGGTGACTACAATAGTGTTCACAGAAATATTTGGGTATGATATATCATTATACTGGAACACTACACCGCCACTGTCAGAGAAAGCCTTTGGAGTGTCATTCTTTACCCGAATCATAGTGCTAGCTCGATGATAAATTCGAATGGGTTGAGTTTTCTGGGACGTGTCAAAGTTCAGATACCAGTAAACAGAATTGGTTCCACTTCTCAACTGTGTGTGTGTGCAGTCATTGTCAAAAAGATTGGTCTTTGTTTTGCCATTAACTGCGGCCTCTGGTCCACATCCGTCCACTGTATATCAAGCATTAAATGTGTCGGTCTGGTTTGCGTTCTGTTTGAGAGCCACATTCCGACCCCCGCCAATGTAGATGGAACAGATATTTGCAACTATCGCCCCTTCAATCCGTAGCATGTTGATTAGACCATGAAACTGTCCGGATCTCTAGGTCCAGATCTCTAGGCGTATTTGCAAACTAGATCAAAGTACTGACACTGGGGTCCGAAACGCTCTCGCCGACAACTGTCACCGTTTGTGCATGTCCCTGTCACAAACTGAGCGATTTTAGCAGTGACACTGCAACGCACAATTTGCCCCGAACCAACCGTCTACACAAGTTAGGCAGTTAGGTCATTAGCTTCCAATGTCGCAAACAAAGCCAGCAGAATAAAGACTTGATCTACATCGGTGGTTAACGAAATGTGCACAAACAATTATTTCAAACCCGTGGTTACAATTCTAACAATCCGCCAACTCGCTGTGACAACAGACAGCGCGATGTTCAAGATCAGCATTGCAGATCAGGCTAGAAGTCGGACGAACTTCCAGGCATGTCCGAGATTTTAGAAATGTTGTAACAAGTATGGTTGCTTTCATTCCGAAAGTGCTAAAAATTAACGCACGCTTTGACTTTTTTAATTTCTGCCACCATCTTTAGTTATTGTCATCTGCCCTATTATCTAAGGACTTTAAGAGACATTATTATTTTTTAACTTTGGGAAGTTTTTACTCGGAGAAGTGGAGTACAAGTTTGGAACAGAACATGCATGTTTGTCTATATTTCATCACATGTAGCTCAACAGTAAGATAATTTTTTGTATGTATGTATATATAACCATCATCATCATCACTGTTTTTGATGATGATAATGATGATGTATATATAATAGTGCTGTACCTGTTTTTTGTTTGCTACGTGTGCGGCGTGCTGGAGTAAAGTCACTATTGTCCTTTTCAAAATGGTTAGCCGCTTTAAATAATTAATATCTCTGTAACCACTTGATCGACATTGTTCAAAGTTTGCACATGACATAATAATCTCAATATCCCCACGAATATATTTTAGTTCCTAATTAAAAACGTATGGTTTTAAATTTTCTTCATTTATAAATACAAATTTACTACCTCCTAGACAAACCATTATTTTATATGGTTTACCCCTTCATATTTCTTATCCCATTAAATTAGAGTTGTGCAAGATAGTGTCGCAACAAACAGTTAGAGACAGTGATAGAATAGTTGACAGTGTTGATGCGTGAACCTAAGTGTGATATTAAATTAGAGTTGTGCAAGATAGTGTCGCAACAAACAGTTAGAGACAGTGATAGAATAGTTGACAGTGTTGATGCGTGAACCTAAGTGTGATATTAAATTAGAGTTGTGCAAGATAGTGTCGCAACAAACAGTTAGAGACAGTGATAGAATAGTTGACAGTGTTGATGCGTGAACCTAAGTGTGATATTAAATTAGAGTTGTGCAAGATAGTGTCGCAACAAACAGTTAGAGACAGTGATAGAATAGTTGACAGTGTTGATGCGTGAACTTAAGTGTGATATTAAATTAGAGTTGTGCAGTATTCTTCTTCTTCTACATTTTTAGCTCCTTGTGGAGCATAGGTCTTCAACAAACACTTTCAGCTCCCTGTGGAGCATAGGTCTTCAACAAACACTTTCCAAGTCGTTCTGTTTTTTGCCATTCTTTTAAGATCATTCCATTTCTTCCCCATCATCTTCATCTCTGCTTCTATCTGTCTTCTCCACGAATTCCTTGGTCTTCCTCTTTGTCTTTTCCCCTGGGGATTCCAAAAAAGGGCCTGTTGTGTAATACTCTCAGTTGGCTTCCGTAGTGTGTGTCCTATCCAGTGCCATCGTCTTCGCTGTATCTCTTTATCCACTGGTGTTTGACTGGTACATTTCCATAATTCTATGTTAGTGATTTTGTCCTGCCATTTCCATCCTTTTATCCTGCGTAAACATCCGTTAATGAAAGTCTGTATCTTCGTGATTGTCAATTTTGTTGTTCTCCATGTTTCACAGCCATATAATAGGACCGCCTTAACATTTGAGTTGAAAATTTGTATTTTTGTATTTAACCTAATTTCTTTGGATTTCCATATGTTTCCCGGTGCAATGAAAGCTCCTCTTGCTTTTGATATCCTTATTTTGGTATCATTTTCTGTTCCTCCCTCTTTATCTATATTACTGATGACGTCATGGGACGCACCAAAATGGCAGCTTATTTATATTCGAGCCATGGACTAAGCAATGTTTACTTTGAACACCACGATATCTGTTATTGCAGCGAGTTGGCAGATTTTTGAAAATATATTCAAGGGTTTGAACATAAATGTTTGTTCACAGTTCGTTAACCTTCGCTGTAGATAAAGTCTTTAATTTGATGACTTTCGTTTGTGACCTTGGTAGCTAAGGACCTAACTTGTGCAAACGGATGGAATTGGCAAGGATTATTTTGAATCTATGAAGTGGGCTCATTTTGTGTTTAACTCAAAAGCATATGTGCTTTTTAACCAAAGACCTTTTTTGGGGGACTCAAGGAAGATATTCCCGATGGAAGAATAAATTGTACTATTAGTCCCATAAATGATTTGCTTCCCGAGGTTTATGATGTAAACAAAGCAGTTTTGTCATTGCAAGTGAATAATGTCCACACCTATAATTGGTCAGGATTGTGTAGCAGCAGCAGCTTTCTAGCGAACACAGAAAACATCATAGGATTGTGCTGTTCTGAAACAGCTATGCCATGCTACCCTAGAATTGCCTTTAATGGGATTACTGTGACCACAAACCACTCTCCATGTGTGTGCCACATATTTACACCCCAGAAATAAATACTGAATATAACAACATCATATGCCGTCTGTGATATTAATGACCACAGACCAGGAGCCTTCAGTATGATTGATACAACTGTTGCACCAAGCACTTCATCAGCAGAGTCAGATCTATGGAATGTTAATCTGACATTGTTATTGAATTATGTCCAAGTTAATGAGACATCAGAATCGTGTGGCAGCAGCTACAAGAGGGAAGCAGAGAACATCATCAATTTCTGCTGCTATAAAGGAGACTTGCCTTGCTATCCCAGAATTGCCTTAAATATGATCACTGTAGTTGAAAACTTCTCCTCTTGTGTAAACTACACATTCACATCTAAGAGTGAATCAGTAAAGGTCACAAAATCATATTCTCTCTGTGGTTTTACTAACTACAGGTCATGTGGCTTCTGTTGAATTGGAAATGATAACTTACCACCACTGTGTGTCTATATGTTTGGAAATGGAGTCATCAACAAAGCCTAACATCATCAAGTGCTACGACGATCATCATTTTCGGGAGGACGTGAACTCCCATGGTATATGGTGGATAGGCGGCAGGAACCATTGAAGGCTATGTCTGAAAAGTGGTCCTTCTTGCAGTTTCCTCATATTCCAAGTCCGGCTTGTTGCAGGAGCTACTGAGTTAAGTGCTCTGTGCACACCGTGAGCTGTGTGTCTCATCCGTTTTGATCATGTTTCGATAGCCCGCTTGTTTACGATGAATGATGATATCGTATGACAGGGAACAGTTGGCTGTGTTCACTTTCTGCGCGATTTCGCATTATGTCTTTTGGGGTGTGCTGAGACTGCTACGATGGTGACTACAGTTACCTTTCTTTGTTTGGGAGATGAGTTAGTAATTCGGATGATTCCACTGGCACGGGCGGTTGAGCAATTATGGATTTTAATTCGTCTGCAGTGATACCGAGGCCTTCCATAACCAATAACCAATATCTATATTACTGCCCAGATATATGTAAAATTGTACATCTAATAGAGGTAATTCTTCTAGTTTTATTAGGTTATTGCCAACTGTATTAATTCTCATAATGTTAGTCTTATCTCTATTAATCTTCAGTCCTAGCCGTTGTGATCTCTCATCTAATATACTCATTTTATCCTGCATCTGTTGATGGCTGTGTGATAGGAGAGCTATGTCATCAGCAAAATCTAAATCATCAAGTTGTTTGGTCAGTGACCACTGGATTCCATTTCTGTTGTTTTGAGTTATTTTCATAATCCAATCTATGGCCAGTAGAAAGATAAATGGAGACAGAAGGCATCCTTGCCTTACTCCCGTTCTTATTTCAAATGCTTCTGTAATATGTCCTTCATGCACCACACTACATTGTTTTTAACAGGTTAATAAACTTTATGGGGATTCCGTAATGACTCAGCAACTTCCAAAGCATTCCTCTGTCTAAACTATCAAATGATTTTTTTAAATCTATGAATCCAATATAAAGTGGGGATTTTAGTTCCACCCAGAAAACACTCAGCAATATATGCAGATGATTTGGCGTTATGGGCTCGTGAGAAAACTATGTCGGTGGCTGGATTCAGGATGCAAGATGCCCTAGGAGAACTTGAAAAATGGACGAACACCTGGTTAGTACCAATTAAAGAAAAAAAAACTACAAACACAATTTTCAGCCTATCAAGAAACACACTCTCTGAAAACTTGAAGATAAAAGACCATACACTTCCTATTGACAAAAACCCAACATATCTAGGCGTCACCATGAATCGCAGAATGACTTGGAAAAATCAGATAGACAGAGCAAACAAAAGAGTGAGTAAACGAACTGATATTATGAAGAAATTGGTAGGAACGGACTGGGGAGCAGACAGCAATATCTTTAAACGACTATACATAGGAAAAGTACGACCAGTCCTGGAGTATGGAGTCACAGCCTGAGATATGGCTTTCAAATCACACCTTAGAAAAATTGACATAATACAAAATCAAGCTGCCCGTATCATCACTGGTGCTATGAAATCTACACCTATCAAGACTCTAGAAACAGTAACAGGTTTACAACCCTTAGATGACAGACGGGTCACTAAAGTATTGCAACAAGCGGAGAAATATAGAAGACTCCATAGCACCCCATGCACCAAAGAATAACTGGTTACGGAATAGTACGACTAAAGAAGAGCAACTTCACTGCATTCTCCAATGAACTGGCAACTAGAGACCCAGTACTGTCCCAAACAATACCGAAACCCTTGGGCCCATATGATATGTCTTCTAATGGCAAACACAAAATACCAGAATTTAAGGAAGATATAATAGGAAGCATGAAAAAAGGCACCCAATCAGACATAGAAAGAAAACACCTAGCAGAAAATCACATAAGCGATAACTACCCACAGGACTCTTGGTCCCACATATACATAGATGGCTCTTCAACAAATGCCACCAGAAATGGAGAGGGAGGTGTGTTCTTGATGCTGAGTAACCAGGAAGAGACCACCAAGTCAATAGCTTCTGGGAAATTCTCAAACAACTTTAAAGTAGAAACTGAGGCCATCAGAGATGCCGCAAAACTGGCTATCCCAACACAAAAATAACATGCACTGGTGATACTGACTGATGCACTGTCAGTACTATCAGCTCTAAAAAGCCACAGGAACAATGAACTAAATGACTTGAGAACAGCCCTGGACCAACTATCCAATAACTTCCAGAGAGTAGTCATTCAGTGGATATCTTCACACTGTAATATACACGGGAATGAACGCGCAGACAAATTAGCTAAAGAGGGAGGGAGATTACCACAAGAGAACATTCCGGTCAGTTATGATGAAGACAACTCCATCATCAAAGGTTAGTATCATGAAAAATGGAAACGAGAACACCCAAAGCATAACGAGAGTGACGGATACCACCAACTATCAAGGAGGGATCAAGTCATCATACTTCGCCTACGCACAGGCCACAATATAATGAGAAATCACATGTTCACCAAATTCAAAATAGGTACAACCAGCCAATGCCACTGCACAATGGATAACATGACAACAAAACATGTTCTACAGGATTGTCCCCAGTACACAGACCTGACAAGGACAACGTGGACCACACCCACCTCCCTGGAAGAGAAACTACGAGTATATGGGGCAATCGAATCACTTAAACAGACAGCTGACTTCATAAGAGAGTCTGGAATCCTACTCTGATTGAGACTTCAACGCAGAGAGAGAGAGAGAGAGAGAGAGAGAGAGAGAGAAAAGAAAAGACTCATGAAAAAGGATGGAAAACCCTGTGATCAGTGACTTGTTCATTCTGTGGCCGTGTGTGTTTGTCAAACATTGGTAGAATTAGGGAATAATAGAACAAAGAAGTATGTGTTAGCACTCGGAAAAATTGACAGACAAACAACAATAGAAAAAAACGAAGAACAATATATGGTCCGAAGTGGGATCGAACCCGTACTCAGTGGCACCGCGCCTTGCCACGAGAAGCCGAACGCTTGGTACACTGCCACGCAGCCAACTAAAGAAATTGGCTATTGCAGTAGTGTCTTCCACGAAAGGCGATCTCAATGACTATAGCATAGGGTAACGATCACAGACCGGAAATAAATTGTATATTTGTACTTTCCTATTAATGCAAGTATCTCCCAGTAGGGCTGAATACTTGTGTTGTAGACAAACATTAATTGGACGAAACAGCACGAATAGTAGTTCCCAGTGGTTATATACTGGGTACAAATAATAATACATAAATATTATTATATGGGGAACTTCCGAGGCGATAATAGGGAATAATAGAACAAAGAAGTATGTGTTAGCACTCGGAAAAATTGACAGACAAACAACAATAGAAAAAAACGAAGAACAATATATGGTCCGAAGTGGGATCGAACCCGTACTCAGTGGCACCGCGCATGTATTATTATTTGTACCCATTGGTAGAATTAGCCACGACAGAAGCTGTTTGACAAATTGTCACAAAACCTCAAAAAATACACAAAAGCCTCCACTAAACCGTCTGACAAGATATATATATAGTAGCCTCCGTTAGTCATAGTTGACTATGGAGTTTTCAGCGCCCCTAGAAATATTATTTTTTTTCTTTTCTTTTCTTTCGCCGTGTATTCTCTTTCTCTATGAATCTGTTTGCTTCTTGTTTGTGGTGAACCTTTAGAGTGTGTTTCCAGAGATTGCGGTCTGCAGCTTTGTCTTCCCATGCTGCAGGGTTTATGTTCAGAGTCTTCGTGTACACACATCTACAAATCGAGGTTTTGGACGCCCCCTATTTCTTCTACCATCTCGTTTGCTAATCTTTCACTAAATCCCGTGATTTGTGTAGTTTCTCCGCACATTTTTGCACGATGTTTGAACGACAAATAAATTTTGGTTGTTTATAAACAGCTTCCGTTTCTGTTCATTGGCGTTGTATTAATCGTTGGGTGTTCTAGACATTTATTGAAATGAGTGTCAAAGTCAAGTTTCTGACACAGCAATCAGTTGCAGGGATGACTTATAAATATTGCTGCAGAGAATCTAAGCGTGGGAAATTATATCGGAGTATCTCAAATCCTGAAAAGAGAACTATTCACGTTTTGGGTTTAAGTAAGCGTTCATTTAATCAGAACTAATCAAAGCTAATGGAATTGTAAGTGCAATCAATACGAGCACGCAAGGAAGACAAATAATAGTAGATAGTTTTGACATAGATGTGATTAGAAGAGAGATTTGTATAATGTTCGATTCCAAAGAAACCGTGACAGTAAGAAAACAGAAAAAATCCGCCGAGAACACACAATGACATTGATGTGTCGAGATCTACCCCATGGAGAACAATTAGAAACATCGGCTTTACGTTTAGGAAGTATAGTAGTTAGTAGATGAAACGTCATCTGCGAGAAGTCGCACTTATAGCTCGTTTCAAATCACTTGCCCAACTTCAAAACGCTGTTGCTCAGTAACCGTTTGTTAAAAACTGTTGAAATTTTCCAAATGTTATTAGAATGCAAAAGACCCTTTAAATGTATATTTAACAAATATCTTGCAGCTGCAGTTTTCTTAAAGCGGCTAATTTCTTTGATGTTTGTCAAAATTGTAAAATTACCGTAGTTGCTGGTCTATGATTAATTTTCACAAGGTAAAGGCGTGGCCGTAATGGGGAAATACCAGGAGAATTATTGTCTTCTCAGTTCGAGGACGGACGATAATATCAAGGTATACCTGTATGTCCAATTTTCATAGTTGTGTGGTCCTGAAAAGGACCGTTTGTTGAACTAATTTAAGGTAATATAGGGGCCAACATTGTGGGGGCTATATACTTTCATTCTGAATCAGACGAGCCTAAAAGATTAATAACTGTTTGGGGTTGAACATTCCACAAACCATCATTTTTCCAATATTCCTTTTCCTGTTTTAAGACGTGGTCTTCACATTCAGCCCAATAATCTTTGTCTATATTTAATAAATTGAGATTAGCAAGAGTCTTTACATCGCATATTTTGAATGTTGTATTTTCATCTGCCACTTGTCCTTTTAATTTTGCCCAGATTAGTTCTACTGGATTTAAATGAGCATGGTAAGGTGGCAGCCTCAAACTTTTATGACCGTGCTCTTGGATAATTTTATCTTTTTGAAAAATCTTTGTCCTTTGTTTTTGCTTTACTAGAGATAGTAATTCAGGTTTTAAGTACATGTTATTAAATTGTATGTGCTCCTTTGTGAGCCATATCTTAATAGCATCTTTTGTACTGGATGACGTCGGGACTTTATCTTCAAGTGCAACAATGTTGTGGTACGCTGCATTGTTCATTATTAGGCAAGATGGTCGATCTAGTGATGGGAGAACAGAATTTTCAATCCAATGTCTAAATATGTGACCATTCATCTCAGAGTGATAATCCCGATTGTCTATGGATTTTGAAAGAAAAATGAGCTCTGCATTCTGTAGTAGTCCATGTTGTCGACTACCTGCATGAGCAATTATCAAGCCCTGTCCTTTGCTGCTAGGTATTAATCTCTTAATCTTTCCATCTGATGACTGCCATTCCCTTTGGTTAGTGTGGTGAGCATTGATCCATGTTTCATCCAAGTACACAATATCATAACCTTGCTTGCGCACCTCTTTTACTTCACGTAAGTAATTGCTTCTCATAACTACTATATGTGGCTTCTCACTGATGATGTTTCGTCTATTGGAATACTTTCTGAATGTAAAGCCTGCAGCTCTCACATTCCTCCATAATGTAGACTTTGATATTTCAATGCTGTTGTTCTTTTTCAGCGAAACTTTTAATTTTCTTATTGTAACAGTTTCATTCATACCCAACATTTTGCGAATTTCACGTCTACACCTCTAAATGAACGGAAATGGAACACACAATTTCTCAAGTGTCTAATTGTGTCAAAAAAACCACGGCGAAAGCGTGCAAACACGTCAATTTTACCGTGTATGGATTTTTACTCGCTATTTTTAACTTAAAATACTGTAAACATTAAATTTTGACTACATCAATGGGTCGTTATAAATTTATATAAATCAAATAAGCAACAATAATAACCAAATGTTTTTTTTATGAAATTAATTCCCTGTTGGGTTCTAATCATTATAACTTTACATGCAAATTTTGAACAACTTACAACAAGCGGTTATAAAGCTATCGATTTTAAAAGTTGGGCACGAGTTATGAAACAAGCTATAGTATCTATGAGGAGCAAATATTGACGTGAAGTACAGTAGTGGAAGAAACGTCATCTGCGAGAAGCTGCACTTAGTATCTATGAGAAGTAAATATTGGCGTGAAGTACAGTAGTGGAAGAAACGTCATCTGCGAGAAGCTGCACTTAGTATCTATGAGAAGTAAATATTGGCGTGAAGTACAGTAGTGGAAGAAACGTCATCTGCGAGAAGCTGCACTTAGTATCTATGAGAAGTAAATATTGGCGTGAAGTACAGTAGTGGAAGAAACGTCATCTGCGAGAAGCTGCACTTAGTATCTATGAGAAGTAAATCTTCTACCTTTTAGCTCCCAGTGGAGCATAGGTCTTCAACAAACACTTTCCAAGTCGTTCTGTTTTTTGCCATTTTTTTAAGATCATTCCATGTCTTCCCCATCATCTTCATCTCTGCTTCAATCTGTCTTCTCCAAGAATTCCTTGGTCTTCCTCTTTGTCTTTTCCCCTGGGGATTCCAAAAAAGGGCCTGTTGTGTAATACTCTCAGTTGGTTTCCGTAGTGTGTGTCCTATCCATCGCCATCGTCTTCGCTGTATTTCTTTATCCACTGGTATTTGACCGGTACATTTCCATAATTCCACGTTAGTGACTTTGTCCTGCCATTTCCATCCCCTTATTCTGCGCAAGCATCCATTAATGAAAGTCTGTACCTTCGTGATTGTCAATTTTGTTATTCTCCATGTTTCACAGCCATATAATAGAACCGACTTAACATTGGAGTTGAAAATTTGTATTTTTGTATTTAGCCTAATTTCTTTGGATTTCCATATGTTTCCCGGTGCAATGAAAGCTCCTCTTGCTTTTGATATCCTTATTTTGGTATCGTTTTCTGTTCCTCCCTCTTTATCTATATTACTGCCCAGATATATATAAGATTGTACGTCTAGTAGAGGTATTTCTCCTAGTTTTATTTGGTTATTGCCAACTGCATTAATTCTCATAATGTTGGTCTTATCTCTATTAATCTTTAGTCCTAGCTGTTGTGATCTCTCATCTAATATACTCATTTTATCTTGCATCTGTTGGTGGCTGTGTGATAGGAGAGCTATGTCATCAGCAAAGTCTAAATCATCAAGTTGTTTGGTCAGTGACCACTGGATCCCATTTCTGTTGTTTTGAGTTATTTTCATAATCCAATCTATGGCCAGTAGAAAGAGAAATGGAGACAGAAGGCATCCTTGCCTTACTCCTGTTCTTATTTCAAATGCTTCTGTAAGCTGTCCTTCATGCACCACACTACATTTTGTTCCTTCATACATTGTTTTTATCAGGTTAATACACTTTATGGGGATTCCGTAATGACTCAGCAACTTCCAAAGCATTCTTCTGTCTAAACTATCAAATGCCTTTTCGTAATCTATGAATCCAATATAAAGTGGGGATTTTAGTTCTAAACTTTGTTCAACTATTATACGTAAAGTAGTTATTTGATCAGCACATGATCTGTTCTTCCTAAAACCTGCTTGTTCATCTCGCAAGTGTTTCTCTATAGCCTCTTTTAGTCTCTCCAGAATGATTCTGCCTAATATTTTTCCTGGCACTGATAGTAGCATAATTCCCCTATAATTAGTGCACTCCTGTAAACTTCCTTTCTTTGGTAGTTTGATCATATAACCTTCTCTCCAGTCTTTAGGTATTTCTTCCCGCTCCCAAATTGTATCCAATAGATTATGTAACATCTTGGTAGAGGTGATAATATCTGCTTTGATGGCTTCCGAAGGAATTTCATCTGGTCCTGTGGTTTTACCATCTTTTAATAGTTTGATGGCTTTCATTATTTCTTCTTTGCTTGGTTTTCCGCAGTTAACGTGTAATTCTTCTTCTGCTGGTAGTATATCTGGAGGATTATTTGAGCCGGGTCTGTTCAAAAGTTCTTCTAAGTGCTCTTTCCATCTCTCCATTTGTTCCCTTATATTACTAAGCAGATTTCCTTTCTTGTCTTTGATAAAGGCGTTGATCTGTTTGCATTTTCCACCTAATTTCTTTGTGCTGTTGTACTGTTCTTTCATATTCCCTTTATTTGCTGCTTCTTCTGCCTCTTTAGCTAATTCATCTATATATTTCCTCTTATCCCTTTTAATGCATCTTCTCACTTCTTTGTTCACCTCTGTGTAAGCTTCCTGTGTCTTGGCTTTATTACTTCTTGTTTTGCTTTTATTTATGTCTGCTTTCTTGTTCTTTCTTTCTTTAATTTTATCCAGGGTCTCTGCTGTCATCCATGCCTTATTCTGGCGTTCTCTTTTCCCCAGTGTTTCTTCGCATGTCTCTTTCCATATATTTTTTACCTGTTTCCAATGATCTTCTATATTTATTGTATTTTCTAGTTGTTTGAGGACTTGGTATTTGTTTGATATTGTGACTGCAAATTTATCTTTAATTCCTTGTTCTTTAAGAAACCCTACATTGAAATACTTTCTGCCCTTATTCGTTGTAGTATACCTTTTTAATTTAATTTTAAGTTTGGCTAACAGAAGATGATGATCA
Source organism: Megaustenia siamemsis (assembly GCA_032433765.1). NCBI lineage: Eukaryota > Metazoa > Mollusca > Gastropoda > Stylommatophora > Ariophantidae > Megaustenia > Megaustenia siamemsis. Next base: position 44,372,109 of record JAVIAB010000046.1, read on the forward strand.
GAAGCTATATCTGCCCCTCTATATACTTTTACATCCTGTAAGGATGACTTAAACTTATTATTAATACATATGTGATCAATTTGATTTTCCGTTCTATGATCTGGTGACACCCATGTAGCTTTGTGTATTCTTTTATGTTGGAATATTGTTCCTCCAAGGCTCATTGATTAAGGGCGCAGAAATTCACAAATATCTCTCCATTCTCGTTGAAGAAACGTCATCAGTGAGAAGTAAATATTGACGTGAAGTATTGTAGTGGAAGAAACGTCATCTGTGAGAAGCCGCATTTAGTATCTATGAGAAGTAAATATTGACGTGAAGTACAGTAGTGGAAGAAACGTCATCAGTGAGAAGTAAATATTGACATGAAGTACAGTAGTGGAAGAAACGTCATCAGTGAGAAGTAAATATTGACATGAAGTACAGTAGTGGAAGAAACGTCATCTGTGAGAAGCCGCACTTAGTATCTATGAGAAGCAAATATTGACGTGAAGTACGCGAAATGCGCAATCAAGATTATGATATTGTGTATGTGGTTGGAACTTGGATCAATAATCACCACATAAGTGAAAAGGAATGGCAGTTATCAGATGGGACGATTAAAAGATAATGTACCCAGTGGAAAGAGGACAACGTCTGATTATGGCACATGCAGGCAGCACACATAATGGGCTGGTGAAATATGCTGAGCTTAATTTTACTTCCAATTATACGGACAACCGGGACTATCATACCGAGATGAATGGTAAAATATTTAGAGATTGGATTGTAAATACTCTTCTTCCGTCCCTAGACAGACCATCATGTGTGATAATGAACAACGCACAACGCTGTGACAGATGAAGACAAAATCCCGATATCTTCGAGTACAAAAGATGCAATAAAGATTTGGCTCAGAAAGGAAGACAGTCAATTTGACAATGGGTGTTTGAGACCTGAATTATTGTCTCATGTTAAGAAATCACAAAAGACCAAGATATTCCGTATAGACAAGTTGATTCAACAGCATGGTCATATGTGTTTGAGACATGAATTATTGTCCCATGTTAAGAAATCACAAAAGACCAAGATATTCCGTATAGACAAGTTGATTCAACAGCATGGTCATATGTGTTTGAGACATGAATTATTGTCCCATGCTAAGAAATCACAAAAGACCAAGATATTCCATATAGACAAGCTGATTCAACAGCATGGTCATATGTGTTTGAGACCTGAATTATTGTCCCATGTTAAGAAATCACAAAAGACTAAGATATTCCATATGGACAAGTTGATTCAACAGCATGGTCATATGTGTTTGAGACCTGCATTATTGTCCCTTGTTAAGAAATCACAAAAGACTAAGATGTTCCATATGGATAAGTTGATTCAACAGCATGGTCATGTGTGTTTGAGACCTGAATTATTGTCCCTTGTTAAGAAATCACAAAAGACTAAGATATTCCATATGGACAAGTTGATTCAACAGCATGGTCATAGGTGTTTGAGACTGCCACCGTATCATTCACATTTAAGCCCAACTCAACTCGTTTGGGCAAAAGTTAAAGGACAGGTAGCAGCTGAAAATAAAACTTTCAAACTATGCTGTATGAAAGAACTAACATATGCCGCTCTCTCGCAGATAGACAATGACTATTGGCATGAATGTGTTGAACATGCCTTGATGGAGTAAAATAATTATTGGAATAATGGTGGACTGTCGTTCATTCAGCCGAGAATAGTCATCAATATGTTAGATTCCTCTGATCCCGAATAAGTAAGTAAATATATGTATGTGTATACTAATTATCGTTTACAACGAATATGCTTTGTTCTTCACTCAAATATTTGGATAAAATGAATACAAAAAATACCTCTCATAGTATTCAGATAAGAAACCCCTTTAACATTCGAATTGTGTTACGCCTATGCCGGAATAGGTCAATTGTTTAAATTACGGTAAACTATTTTCTTCAACCACAGAAAAACTGCAACTGTCGAAAAGGCCAAAGGAATTAGCAGTTGCAGGTGAATGGCACTACCTACACTGTTTCATTTTAGAAAACTTTTGGGACATTGAGAAAATAAAACCAAATGCAAATAATCATGTTCATGTGTGTAAAGGTTATGTAGATATTTGAAGTCAAACGTGGACAAACCATTTTGAAACAGACAATAAAATGTATTTGTGATAATATCATACAAAAATAAAAGTTCTCTCCCCGCCTTGCTAGGCGTATCTGCCTGGTGTTAGTGACCATATTATGTGACCATAGCATGCCATTATTTGCGTACAATTTTAAATACAGAATAGGTGATATTGGATAATACATATTTTATATTGTTGATACAAGCCAGGGTTAAACATTCTGAACGATTAATCAGTAGGATGGAAATTGTTGCCAAATTTAGACCGACTGCTTGACACCTCACAATGTTTGAGACTACCTGTATGTGGTAGTAAGAAACAGATTGGAGTTGTTCAAAAGAAAAAGCGTTCATCCAGTTTATTACCTTGTGTGAAATGGATCATTTCGTGTGTACATGACAGTATTAGTATATATAGGATAGTATATGTAGGATAGTATTAGTATGTATAGGACAGTATATGCATATATAGAACAGTATTAGTATATATAGGATAGTATTAGTATATATATGATAGTATTAGTATACATAGGATAGTATTAGTATATATAGAATCATCATCATCAAGTACCGGACCTGCTGGCCTAGATGATCATGTCTCTCCACAACTTTCGATCTCGACAGTTATTTATCATGTATGTTGTTGACCTTCTGCCAAGCCATTCTCTTAAGCTGTCTGGTATCTTTTCTCTTTGCTACCACCTATCTATTCGTCCCTCAATTTTCCCAGTTGTTACAATATATTCCAGCTGTTTCCTTCTCATTACATGGTCAAAAAATTATGATTGTTTCTTCCTAATATTGGAAATTAGCTCTCTTTTTTGCTTATATATAAGATAGTATTAGTATATGTAGGATATTATGTGTACATATAGGACAGCAATTGTGAATATAGCCAATGTTACTATATATAGAATATGGTGCTGTGATTGTTTTCCCATACAAGTTTAAGTTAAATTAATCCTATTTCAAGAAGCCGTGTAAGACCACTCCTGCATGTTGAAAGATCTTCTGAGAGCCTATGATCAAAAAAACTCGTATTGAAAGTGGGCGTCAGTTTGGAGAAAGCTGTACTGGGAAATTATCGACAATCTAGTAGAACAAATAAAAACAAAACAAACACGAAATACGTCACTTTCTATAAAAGGCATTTGTCTAACCTCTGGCACACCTTACATTTGTCTAACCTCTGGCACACCTTACATTTGGCAGCTACAAGAAACCTTCCACGTAATGAGCTCTTATGTAAATTAAGATTGTGGAACGACGTTTGATCACATCCGTTTTGAAAGTGTGCCAGCTGTGTTTTATACAAGTCCTGAATTTCAAAGGTTACCTATTTGTTAACTTAGCATGTTTATGAAAGATAATCATTTAGATTCTGGGCTAAAAAAAAGTGTACAAATTAAGTGAAAGTGTTGTGGCTTTTCCTTGTACTACAAGCTCAGTAGAGGTCTCATTTTTTGCATTTTATGCGGATACATAGTAAACTATAGGTGCACGCAGAGTCAGGACTGTTCGTGTGGCTTGGCTCTTGTTTCTATTGAAAAGGAAATGTTACAAAGACTAAAGATTATTGTGTTTTTTTTTTTTTTTGGGGGGGGGGGAGGGGGGGCTGTTAAAAAAAGTTTATGAGTCAAGAAGGGAGACTGGAATTAAAATACAAATGAAGAAAATGCACACAATTTTAAGATTTGGAAACATTTCCAACATTTGATGTTGTTAGTTGTTTAAGATTGATGTATTTTAACTAACTACAAACAATTTTTAAAAACAATGATAATATAATATTTACCAACATGACCAATTCATGGTAATGAACATAAACTGCTTGAAAATCATTCTAGACATGTTTCCTGTCTCGCGGTGGCACACCTAGCATCAGGGATCGACAGACGCTACTTATATATATATATAGACACCCATCTTTTGACTGCGTACAAGGTTGAACATCATGAAAGATATGACCTTTCTAAACACTCCCCTATTACTATCTATCGAATCTCAGAGAAGCAGACAGCTACCGACATTGCGAGCGAAACAACAAACTGGTTTGAAGTATAAAAAGTTGTGAGGCAGGGATGCATGATCTCTCCATACCTGTTCAACATCTACGCTGAGAACATCATGAGAAATTTAAGAATAAGGTGACCATTCGTCCCGGATTGTCCGGAACAGTCCCGGAATTTGACATTTTTTAAACCTTTGTCCCGGATTAGTTGCCGTACCGGTTTTGTCCCGATTTTGGAATATATTTTATAGCTTTTGTCCCTGATTTGATAAAAAATAATTTGGGACACAAACGTTTACCAATTTTGCCATTTTTGGTATACGGCGTACATTTCTTCAATTAAAAAAAATATTATTCCGTTGCTGTGTAGACAATTGTGTTTAATATCAAAACAGTAGAATGCGCTCCTAGTTTTAAATCTCGTATATATTCGTTGTGTTACTAACTTTCACTTTCACTTTCGCAAAAAATGGCACCGAAGCGTAATTGTAGTTTTAATCAAGATTTACAAAAGGAATACCCTTTTATAAAAAAGTCTACATCGTCATCAGACTTCACTGTAAGATGTAATATATGTTCATCCGGGTTTACTATTAACCATCGTGGACGTGGTGATATTAAGAGCCACATAAATAGTGATAAACATAAGAGAGCCGTCGCTACTGCTGCATCAAGCTCGTCGTTGACAAATTTTTTTCGAGCTGAACAGGTTGATGACAAAGAAGAACAGTTAGCTGCTACAGAAGGTGCCTTTGCATATCATACAGTGATGCACAATCACATGTTTAGATCTATGGACTGCACATCAAAATTGCTTCAGGTAACTTTAGAAAAAAAATTTGCTTGTGCACGTACGAAAACAGAAGCTATTATTCGGAATGTGTTCACACCCCATGCTCTAAACGAGTTGAGATGTGACCTAGAAAACGTAACATTTATCTCCATACTGACAGATGCCTCCAACCACAAAGAAATCAAGATTTTTCCTATGCTTGTCAGATACTTTGATCGCAATAAGGGACTGAAAGTTAAAATATTAGAGTTGAAGTCATTGCCGGGTGAAACATCTGATATAGTAAGTAGTTTTCTTATTGACTGTCTAACTGAAAATGGTTTAGAACTGAAAGTAGTTGGATTATGTGCAGACAACACAAATTCTAATTTTGGGGGCGCTGAAAGAAAAGGACAGAACAATGTTTTCACAAAACTGAAAGAAAACCTTGGACATAGTTTGATAGGTGTTGGGTGTGCTTGCCATATTTTCCACAACACTGTTCGAGCAGCTGCAGACGTATTGCCTGTTGATGTTGAAATAATTATTGCAAAAATTTATCTGTACTTCAAATCATACACAGTTAGAGTTGAAAGTCTCAAGGAGTTTTGTCAGTTTGTCGACACAGACTTCCAGATGATTTTAGGTTATGCACAAACTAGGTGGCTTGCGCTCTTGCCTGCTGTTGAAAGGGTTCTTTACATGTTCCTGCCTCTAAAATCATATTTTCAATCTCAAGACAGATGCCCAGTTTTTTATACAGGAATTCTTTGAAAACCCACTGTCTGAGGCATGGCTTATTTTGGTTCACAGTCAGGCATCCTCTTTCCACGAAGCAGTGCAGAAAGTAGAGGGACAGATGGTCACTGTATTTGAAGTCATTGACAACATCAATAAGTTGAAAGCTATCTTGGAGTCCAAGCTGGAAGACGGCTTCTTGCCATCAAGAGTTCAGATAATCCTTAAAAAGCTGGAAATGGAAGGATTTCCACGTGATGATGTGAAAAAGTTTAACGCCAGTGTTTCTTCATTTTATGAAACAGCTTTAAGTTATTTGAAGAAATGGGCTGCAAATAATTTTCAAAACCTAGAGTCTTACAGCTGGGTAATGCTGAACAGAACACCAAATTTGGAAGATATTGAGAAGTCTTCATCATTAGTGAGTCAAACAGTGCCTTCAGTCGACTTTCCAGAAAATGAAATGTATGACGAATATGTCTACATGAAACAGTTCGTTACTTCACAAAAAATTAGTGAGTGGAGTCTTAATAAAACATTACCAGGGCAGCGTTGGATTGAACTAGCTTCCCACTTCAGACACAATCATGTGCCCGTTTCACATATTCTCAAGTTGGCAGAGTTCTTTTTGTGTCTACCTGGAACAAATGCTGCAACAGAACGAGTGTTTTCTCTGATGAACAGTTTGTGGACAAATGATAAAACACAACTAGGTGTTGAAACTTTAAAAGCCATGTTGATCACCAAAGTGAACTATGAGGGAACATGTGTCGAATTTTATAAGATGCTGCATACAAAGAAGGACATTTTACAGAAAATTGACTCAAACTGAAAAGTACAGCATCTCTGTTTCACCTTCAATTTAAGTGAGTATCACTGTTTTTTTTTTAATATTCTGATTATCCTGATAGCGTATTGTAGGTCTATATTATTAGATGTTTTAAAATGTATGTATTATTCACTTGAAAATGGCAGCAAGAAGAAATGTAATTTTATTGGTGGAAAATTGAAGTAAAATTATTCCGTCCCGGAATGGGATTTCAAAAATATGGTCACCTTATGTAAGAAGCGATGTCAGGTTTGTGAAGTGCGACCCTATCACAATAAATGGCAATATAATTCCAGACTCAGATACGATGATGACACAGTCATACTCTCAAACAGTACATAATGATTTACAGAGACAATTAAGCGTGTCAAAAAAAAAAAACACAGTGAAGATCAAAACATCGTTCTAATCATACAGAAAACTAAGATAATTTACATTGACAAAGCACAGAAGCCAATCCAATATCATCGTCAAGGGTGAAGAACTTGAAATTGTAACAAACTATGAAATATCTGTGATCTGTAGTAACTAACAATGAAGACTGTCAGAAAGAGATCAAAAGAGGATTAGCAATAGTAGTACACCAAATGAAACGCTAGGAAGAACATATGGCACAACACTAGCAAGGCAGTAAAATTAAATTTACTTGGAACATACATTCTCCCCATTGTAACATATGGTGGTGAATCATGGGCATCTCGTAAAACAGCAAAGAAGAAAATCGATTCATTCGAAAAAAAATATGTTTCAGAAAAAAGTTCTCAAGATATCTCCAATGAAAACAGAACAATGAAGGCATTATAAAAGACATACACATTAAAGAGAAATTGCATATAACAACCATTCTACAGAGGAAACTAAAATGCTATGGCCATGTCAAAAGACACAACAGGCTGGAAAGAATAATAATGGAAAGCATCGTTCCTGGGGTGACACATTTCTGCATCAAAGATTGAATGCTGCCTACATCTCTACCACAGCCATAGCTACAACAATGGAGCTCCAGGTCTCAAGTGGGAGAATCAGCGGTGGATGATTATAACCAACAACATCTTGAGCTACAACAATGGAATACTAAGTTTTAAGTAGGAGAACCAAGGGGTGATGATTGTAACCAACAATATCCTGAGCTACAACAATGGAATACTATGGTCTTACGTGAGAGAACCAAGGGGTGGATGATTGTAACCAACAACATCCTAAGCGACAACAATGGAATACTAGGTCTTAAGTGAGATACCAAAGGGGGTGGATGATTGTAACCACTAACATCCTGAGCTACAACAATGGAATACTAGGTTTTAAGTGAGAGAACCAAGGGGTGGATGATTGTAACAAACAAAATCCGGAGCTACAACAATGGAATACTAGGTCTTAAGTGAGAGAATCAAGGGGGTGGATGATTGTAACCAATAACATCCTGAGCTACAGCAATGGAATACTAGGTCTTAAGTGAGAGAACCAAGGGGTGGATGCTTGTAACCAACAACATCATGAGCCACAACAATGGAATATTAGGTCTTAAGTTGGAGAACAAGGTGTGGATGATTGTAACCAATAACATCTTGAGCTACAACAATAGAATAATGTAGTCTTAAGTGGGAGAACCAAGGTGTGGATGATTGTAACCAACAGCATCCTGAGCTACAACAATGGAATACTAGGTCTTAAGTGGGAGAACCAAGGGGTGGATGATTGTAAACAACAACACCATGAGCTACAACAATGGAATACTAGGTTTTAAGTGGGAGAACCAAGGGGTGGATGATTGTAACCAACAACATCCTGAGCAACAACAATGAAATACTAGGTTTTAAGTGGGAGAACCAAAGGGTGAATGATTGTAACCAAGAACATCATGAGCAACAACAATGGAATACTAGGTCTTAAGTGGGAGAAACAAGATTGTTTATGATTGTAACCAACAACATCATGAGCTACAACAATGGAATACTAGGTTTTAAGTGGGAGAACCAAGGGGTGAATGATTGTAACCAACAACATCATGAGCTACAACAATGGAATACTAGGTTTTAAGTGGGAGAACCAAGGGGTGGATGATTGTAACCAACAACATGCTGAGCAACAATAATGGAATACTAGGTTTTAAGTGGGAGAACCAAGGGGTGAATGATTGTAAAAAAAGAACATCATGAGCAACAACAATGGAATACTAGGTCTTAAGTGGGAGAACCAAGGGATGAATGATTGTAACCAAGAACATCATGAGCTACAACAATGGAATACTAGGTCTTAAGTGGGAGAACCAAGGGGTGGATGATTGTAACCAACATCATGAGCTACAACAATGGAATAATGTAGTCTTAAGTGGGAGAACCAAGGGGTGGATGATGGTAACCAAGAACATCCAGATCTACAACAATGGAATACTAGGTTTTAAGTGGGAGAACCAAGGTGTGAATGATTGTAAAAAAGAACATCATGAGCTACAACAATGGAATAATGTAGTCTTAAGTGGGAGAACCAAGGGGTGGATGATTGTAACCAAGAACATCATGAGCTACAACAATGGAATACTAGGTATTAAGTGAGAGAACCAAGGGGTGAATGATTGTAACCAACAACATCATGAGCCACAACAATGGAATATTAGGTCTTAAGTTGGAGAACAAGGTGTGGATGATTGTAACCAATAACATCTTGAGCTACAACAATAGAATAATGTAGTCTTAAGTGGGAGAACCAAGGTGTGGATGATTGTAACCAACAGCATCCTGAGCTACAACAATGGAATACTAGGTTTTAAGTGGGAGAACCAAGGGGTGGATGATTGTAAGCAACAACACCATGAGCTACAACAATGGAATACTCTGTTTTAAGTGGGAGAACCAAGGGGTGGATGATTGTAACCAACAACATCCTGAGCAACAACAATGAAATACTAGGTTTTAAGTGGGAGAACCAAGGGGTGGATGATTGTAACCAAGAACATCATGAGCAACAACAATGGAATACTAGGTCTTAAGTGGGAGAACCAAGGGATGAATGATTGTAACCAAGAACATCATGAGCAACAACAATGGAATACTAGGTCTTAAGTGAGAGAACCAAGATTGTTTATGATTGTAACCAACAACATCATGAGCTACAACAATGGAATACTAGGTTTTAAGTGGGAGAACCAAGGGGTGGATGATTGTAACCAACAACATCCTGAGCAACAACAATGGAATACTAGGTTTTAAGTGGGAGAACAAAGGGGTGAATGATTGTAACCAACAACATCCTGAGCAACAACAATGGAATACTAGGTTTTAAGTGGGAGAACCAAGGTGTGAATGATTGTAAAAAAGAACATCATGAGCTACAATAATGGAATAATGTAGTCTTAAGTGGGAGAACCAAGGGGTGGATGATTGTAACCAAGAACATCATGAGCTACAATAATGGAATACTAGGTTTTAAGTGGGAGAACCAAGGGGAGAATGATTGTAACCAAGAACATCATGAGCTACAACAATGGAATACTAGGTCTTAAGTGGGAGAACCAAGGGGTGAATGATTGTAACCAAGAACATCATGAGCAACAACAATGGAATACTAGGTCTTAAGTGGGAGAACCAAGATTGTTTATGATTGTAACCAACAACATCATGAGCTACAACAATGGAATACTAGGTTTTAAGTGGGAGAACCAAGGGGTGGATGATTGTAACCAACAACATCCTGAGCAACAACAATGGAATACTAGGTTTTAAGTGGGAGAACCAAGGGGTGGATGATTGTAACCAACAAAATCATGAGCTACAACAATGGAATACTAGATTTAAGTGGGAGAACCAAGGGGTGGATGATTGTAACCAACAACATCCTGAGCAAAAACAATGGAATACTAGGTTTTAAGTGGGAGAACCAAGGGGTGAATGATTGTAACCAAGAACATCATGAGCTACAACAATGGAATACTAGGTTTTAAGTGGGAGAACCAAGTGGTGAATGATTGTAACCAAGAACATCATGAGCAACAACAATGGAATACTAGGTTTTAAGTGGGAGAACCAAGGAGTGGATGATTGTAACCAACATCATGAGCTACAACAATGGAATAATGTAGTCTTAAGTGGGAGAACCAAGGGGTGGATGATTGTAACCAAGAACATCATGAGCTACAACAATGGAATACTAGGTCTTAAGTGGGAGAACCAAGGGATGGATGATTGTAACTAAGAACATCATGAGCTACAACAATGGAATACTAGGTCTTAAGTGGGAGAACCAAGGGATGAATGATTGTAACCAAGAACATCATGAGCTACAACAATGGAATACTAGGTCTTAAGTGGGAGAACCAAGGGGTGGATGATTGTAACCAATAACATCCTGAGCAACAACAATGGAATACTAGGTTTTAAGTGGGAGAACCAAGGGGTGGATGATTGTAACCAACAACATCATGAGCTACAACAATGGAATACTAGGTCTTAAGTGGGAGAATCAGGGGGTGGATGATTGTAACCAACAACATCTTGAGCTACAACAATGGAATACTATGTTTTAAGTGGGAGAACCAAGGGGTGATGATTGTAACCAACAATATCCTGAGCTACAACAATGGAATACTATGGTCTTACGTGAGAGAACCAAGGGGTGGATGATTGTAACCAACAACATCCTAAGCGACAACAATGGAATACTAGGTCTTAAGTGAGATACCAAAGGGGGTGGATGATTGTAACCACTAACATCCAGATCTACAACAATGGAATACTAGGTTTTAAGTGAGAGAACCAAGGGGTGGATGATTGTAACAAACAAAATCCTGAGCTACAACAATGGAATACTAGGTCTTAAGTGAGAGAATCAAGGGGTGGATGATTGTAACCAATAACATCCTGAGCTACAGCAATGGAATACAAGGTATTAAGTGAGAGAACCAAGGGGTGGATGATTGTAACCAACAACATCATGAGCCACAACAATGGAATATTAGGTCTTAAGTTGGAGAACCAAGGTGTGGATGATTGTAACCAATAACATCTTGAGCTACAACAATAGAATAATGTAGTCTTAAGTGGGAGAACCAAGGTGTGGATGATTGTAACCAACAGCATCCTGAGCTACAACAATGGAATACTAGGTTTTAAGTGGGAGAACCAAGGGGTGGATGATTGTAACCAACAACATCATGAGCTACAACAATGGAATACTAGGTTTTAAGTGGGAGAACCAAGGGGTGGATGATTGTAACCAACAACATCCTGAGCAACAACAATGGAATACTAGGTCTTAAGTGGGAGAACCAAGGAATGAATGATTGTAACCAAGAACATCATGAGCTACAACAATGGAATACTAGGTTTTAAGTGGGAGAACCAAGGGGTGAATGATTGTAACCAACAACATCCTGAGCAACAACAATGGAATACTAGGTTTTTAGTGGGAGAACCAAGTGGTGGATAATTGTAACCAACAACATCCTGAGCAACAACAATGGAATACTAGGTTTTAAGTGGGAGAATCAGGGGGTGGATGATTGTAACCAACAACATCTTGAGCTACAACAATGGAATACTAAGTTTTAAGTGGGAGAACCAAGGGGTGATGATTGTAACCAACAATATCCTGAGCTACAACAATGGAATACTATGGTCTTACGTGAGAGAACCAAGGGGTGGATGATTGTAACCAACAACATCCTAAGCTACTACAATGGAACACTAGGTCTTAAGTGAGATACCAAAGGGGGTGGATGATTGTAACCACTAACATCCTGAGCTACAACAATGGAATACTAGGTTTTAAGTGAGAGAACCAAGGGGTGGATGATTGTAACAAACAAAATCCTGAGCTACAACAATGGAATACTAGGTTTTAAGTGGGAGAACCAAGGGGTGGATGATTGTAACCAACAACATCATGAGCTACAACAATGGAATACTAGGTCTTAAGTGGGAGAACCAAGGGATGAATGATTGTAACCAAGAACATCATGAGCTTCAACAATGGAATACTAGGTCTTAAGCGGGAGAACCAAAGGGTGAATGATTGTAACCAAGAACATCATGAGCAACAACAATGGAATACTAGGTATTAAGTGGAGAACCAAGATTGTTTATGATTGTAACCAACAACATCATGAGCTACAACAATGGAATACTAGGTTTTAAGTGGGAGAACCAAGGGGTGGATGATTGTAACCAACAACATCCTGAGCAACAACAATGGAATACTAGGTTTTAAGTGGGAGAACCAAGGGGTGAATGATTGTAACCAACAACATCATGAGCTACAACAATGGAATACTAGGTTTTAAGTGGGAGAACCAAGGGGTGGATGATTGTAACCAACAACATCCTGAGCAACAACAATGGAATACTAGGTTTTAAGTGGGAGAACCAAGGTGTGAATGATTGTAAAAAAGAACATCATGAGCTACAACAATGGAATAATGTAGTCTTAAGTGGGAGAACCAAGGGGTGGATGATTGTAACCAAGAAAATCATGAGCTACAACAATGGAATAATGTAGTCTTAAGTGGGAGAACCAAGGGATGAAAGGTTTGTAAACAAGAACATCATGAGCTACAACAATGGAATACTAGGTCTTAAGTGGGAGAACCAAGGGGTGAATGATTGTAACCAAGAACATCATGAGCAATAACAATGGAATACTAGGTCTTAAGTGGGAGAACCAAGATTGTTTATGATTGTAACCAACAACAACATGAGCTACAACAATGGAATACTAGGTTTTAAGTGGGAGAACCAAGGGGTGGATGATTGTAACCAACAACATTCTGAGCAACAACAATGGAATACTAGGTTTTAAGTGGGAGAACCAAGGGGTGAATGATTATAACCAACAACATCCTGAGCTACAACAATGGAATACTAGGTCTTAAGTGAGATACCAAAGGGGGTGGATGATTGTAACCACTAACATCTAGATCTACAACAATGGAATACTAGGTTTTAAGTGAGAGAACCAAGGGGTGGATGATTGTAACAAACAAAATCCTGAGCTACAACAATGGAATACTAGGTCTTAAGTGAGAGAATCAAGGGGTGGATGATTGTAACCAATAACATCCTGAGCTACAGCAATGGAATACAAGGTATTAAGTGAGAGAACAAGGGGTGGATGATTGTAACCAACAACATCATGAGCCACAACAATGGAATATTAGGTCTTAAGTTGGAGAACCAAGGTGTGGATGATTGTAACCAATAACATCTTGGGCTACAACAATAGAATAATGTAGTCTTAAGTGGGAGAACCAAGGTGTGGATGATTGTAACCAACAGCATCCTGAGCTACAACAATGGAATACTAGGTTTTAAGTGGGAGAACCAAGGGGTGGATGATTGTAACCAACAACATCATGAGCTACAACAATGGAATACTAGGTTTTAAGTGGGAGAACCAAGGGGTGGATGATTGTAACCAACAACATCCTGAGCAACAACAATGGAATACTAGGTCTTAAGTGGGAGAACCAAGGGATGAATGATTGTAACCAAGAACATCATGAGCTACAATAATGGAATACTAGGTTTTAAGTGGGAGAACCAAGGGGTGAATGATTGTAACCAAGAACATCATGAGCAACAACAATGGAATACTAGTTCTTAAGTGGGAGAACCAAGATTGTTTATGATTGTAACCAACAACATCATGAGCTACAACAATGGAATACTAGGTTTTAAGTGGGAGAACCAAGGGGTGGATGATTGTAACCAACAACATCCTGAGCAACAACAATGGAATACTAGGTTTTAAGTGGGAGAACCAAGGGGTGGATGATTGTAACCAACAACATCATGAGCTACAACAATGGAATACTAGGTCTTAAGTGGGAGAACCAAGGGATGAATGATTGTAACCAAGAACATCATGAGCTTCAACAATGGAATACTAGGTCTTAAGTGGGAGAACCAAAGGGTGAATGATTGTAACCAAGAACATCATGAGCAACAACAATGGAATACTAGGTATTAAGTGGGAGAACCAAGATTGTTTATGATTGTAACCAACAACATCATGAGCTACAACAATGGAATACTAGGTTTTAAGTGGGAGAACCAAGGGGTGGATGATTGTAACCAACAACATCCTGAGCAACAACAATGGAATACTAGGTTTTAAGTGGGAGAACCAAGGGGTGAATGATTGTAACCAACAACATCATGAGCTACAACAATGGAATACTAGGTTTTAAGTGGGAGAACCAAGGGGTGGATGATTGTAACCAACAACATCCTGAGCAACAACAATGGAATACTAGGTTTTAAGTGGGAGAACCAAGGTGTGAATGATTGTAAAAAAGAACATCATGAGCTACAACAATGGAATAATGTAGTCTTAAGTGGGAGAACCAAGGGGTGGATGATTGTAACCAAGAAAATCATGAGCTACAACAATGGAATAATGTAGTCTTAAGTGGGAGAACCAAGGGATGAAAGGTTTGTAAACAAGAACATCATGAGCAATAACAATGGAATACTAGGTCTTAAGTGGGAGAACCAAGATTGTTTATGATTGTAACCAACAACATCATGAGCTACAACAATGGAATACTAGGTTTTAAGTGGGAGAACCAAGGGGTGGATGATTGTAACCAACAACATTCTGAGCAACAACAATGGAATACTAGGTTTTAAGTGGGAGAACCAAGGGGTGAATGATTATAACCAACAACATCCTGAGCTACAACAATGGAATACTAGGTCTTAAGTGAGATACCAAAGGGGGTGGATGATTGTAACCACTAACATCCAGATCTACAACAATGGAATACTAGGTCTTAAGTGAGAGAACCAAGGGGTGGATGATTGTAACAAACAAAATCCTGAGCTACAACAATGGAATACTAGGTCTTAAGTGAGAGAATCAAGGGGTGGATGATTGTAACCAATAACATCCTGAGCTACAGCAATGGAATACAAGGTATTAAGTGAGAGAACCAAGGGGTGGATGATTGTAACCAACAACATCATGAGCCACAACAATGGAATATTAGGTCTTAAGTTGGAGAACCAAGGTGTGGATGATTGTAACCAATAACATCTTGGGCTACAACAATAGAATAATGTAGTCTTAAGTGGGAGAACCAAGGTGTGGATGATTGTAACCAACAGCATCCTGAGCTACAACAATGGAATACTAGGTTTTAAGTGGGAGAACCAAGGGGTGGATGATTGTAACCAACAACATCATGAGCTACAACAATGGAATACTAGGTTTTAAGTGGGAGAACCAAGGGGTGGATGATTGTAACCAACAACATCCTGAGCAACAACAATGGAATACTAGGTCTTAAGTGGGAGAACCAAGGGATGAATGATTGTAACCAAGAACATCATGAGCTACAATAATGGAATACTAGGTTTTAAGTGGGAGAACCAAGGGGTGAATGATTGTAACCAAGAACATCATGAGCAACAACAATGGAATACTAGGTCTTAAGTGGGAGAACCAAGATTGTTTATGATTGTAACCAACAACATCATGAGCTACAACAATGGAATACTAGGTTTTAAGTGGGAGAACCAAGGGGTGGATGATTGTAACCAACAACATCCTGAGCAACAACAATGGAATACTAGGTTTTAAGTGGGAGAACCAAGGGGTGGATGATTGTAACCAACAACATCATGAGCTACAACAATGGAATACTAGGTCTTAAGTGGGAGAACCAAGGGATGAATGATTGTAACCAAGAACATCATGAGCTTCAACAATGGAATACTAGGTCTTAAGTGGGAGAACCAAAGGGTGAATGATTGTAACCAAGAACATCATGAGCAACAACAATGGAATACTAGGTATTAAGTGGGAGAACCAAGATTGTTTATGATTGTAACCAACAACATCATGAGCTACAACAATGGAATACTAGGTTTTAAGTGGGAGAACCAAGGGGTGGATGATTGTAACCAACAACATCCTGAGCAACAACAATGGAATACTAGGTTTTAAGTGGGAGAACCAAGGTGTGAATGATTGTAAAAAAGAACATCATGAGCTACAACAATGGAATAATGTAGTCTTAAGTGGGAGAACCAAGGGGTGGATGATTGTAACCAAGAAAATCATGAGCTACAACAATGGAATAATGTAGTCTTAAGTGGGAGAACCAAGGGATGAAAGGATTGTAAACAAGAACATCATGAGCAATAACAATGGAATACTAGGTCTTAAGTGGGAGAACCAAGATTGTTTATGATTGTAACCAACAACATCATGAGCTACAACAATGGAATACTAGGTTTTAAGTGGGAGAACCAAGGGGTGGATGATTGTAACCAACAACATTCTGAGCAACAACAATGGAATACTAGGTTTTAAGTGGGAGAACCAAGGGGTGAATGATTATAACCAACAACATCCTGAGCTACAACAATGGAATACTAGGTCTTAAGTGAGATACCAAAGGGGTGGATGATTGTAACCACTAACATCCAGATCTACAACAATGGAATACTAGGTTTTAAGTGAGAGAACCAAGGGGTGGATGATTGTAACAAACAAAATCCTGAGCTACAACAATGGAATACTAGGTCTTAAGTGAGAGAATCAAGGGGTGGATGATTGTAACCAATAACATCCTGAGCTACAGCAATGGAATACAAGGTATTAAGTGAGAGAACCAAGGGGTGGATGATTGTAACCAACAACATCATGAGCCACAACAATGGAATATTAGGTCTTAAGTTGGAGAACCAAGGTGTGGATGATTGTAACCAATAACATCTTGGGCTACAACAATAGAATAATGTAGTCTTAAGTGGGAGAACCAAGGTGTGGATGATTGTAACCAACAGCATCCTGAGCTACAACAATGGAATACTAGGTTTTAAGTGGGAGAACCAAGGGGTGGATGATTGTAACCAACAACATCATGAGCTACAACAATGGAATACTAGGTTTTAAGTGGGAGAACCAAGGGGTGGATGATTGTAACCAACAACATCCTGAGCAACAACAATGGAATACTAGGTCTTAAGTGGGAGAACCAAGGGATGAATGATTGTAACCAAGAACATCATGAGCTACAATAATGGAATACTAGGTTTTAAGTGGGAGAACCAAGGGGTGAATGATTGTAACCAAGAACATCATGAGCAACAACAATGGAATACTAGGTCTTAAGTGGGAGAACCAAGATTGTTTATGATTGTAACCAACAACATCATGAGCTACAACAATGGAATACTAGGTTTTAAGTGGGAGAACCAAGGGGTGGATGATTGTAACCAACAACATCCTGAGCAACAACAATGGAATACTAGGTTTTAAGTGGGAGAACCAAGGGGTGGATGATTGTAACCAACAACATCATGAGCTACAACAATGGAATACTAGGTCTTAAGTGGGAGAACCAAGGGATGAATGATTGTAACCAAGAACATCATGAGCTTCAACAATGGAATACTAGGTCTTAAGTGCGAGAACCAAAGGGTGAATGATTGTAACCAAGAACATCATGAGCAACAACAATGGAATACTAGGTATTAAGTGGGAGAACCAAGATTGTTTATGATTGTAACCAACAACATCATGAGCTACAACAATGGAATACTAGGTTTTAAGTGGGAGAACCAAGGGGTGGATGATTGTAACCAACAACATCCTGAGCAACAACAATGGAATACTAGGTTTTAAGTGGGAGAACCAAGGGGTGAATGATTGTAACCAACAACATCATGAGCTACAACAATGGAATACTAGGTTTTAAGTGGGAGAACCAAGGGGTGGATGATTGTAACCAACAACATCCTGAGCAACAACAATGGAATACTAGGTTTTAAGTGGGAGAACCAAGGTGTGAATGATTGTAAAAAAGAACATCATGAGCTACAACAATGGAATAATGTAGTCTTAAGTGGGAGAACCAAGGGGTGGATGATTGTAACCAAGAAAATCATGAGCTACAACAATGGAATAATGTAGTCTTAAGTGGGAGAACCAAGGGATGAAAGGTTTGTAAACAAGAACATCATGAGCTACAACAATGGAATACTAGGTCTTAAGTGGGAGAACCAAGGGGTGAATGATTGTAACCAAGAACATCATGAGCAATAACAATGGAATACTAGGTCTTAAGTGGGAGAACCAAGATTGTTTATGATTGTAACCAACAACATCATGAGCTACAACAATGGAATACTAGGTTTTAAGTGGGAGAACCAAGGGGTGGATGATTGTAACCAACAACATTCTGAGCAACAACAATGGAATACTAGGTTTTAAGTGGGAGAACCAAGGGGTGAATGATTATAACCAACAACATCCTGAGCTACAACAATGGAATACTAGGTCTTAAGTGAGATACCAAAGGGGTGGATGATTGTAACCACTAACATCCAGATCTACAACAATGGAATACTAGGTTTTAAGTGAGAGAACCAAGGGGTGGATGATTGTAACAAACAAAATCCTGAGCTACAACAATGGAATACTAGGTCTTAAGTGAGAGAATCAAGGGGTGGATGATTGTAACCAATAACATCCTGAGCTACAGCAATGGAATACAAGGTATTAAGTGAGAGAACAAAGGGGTGGATGATTGTAACCAACAACATCATGAGCCACAACAATGGAATATTAGGTCTTAAGTTGGAGAACCAAGGTGTGGATGATTGTAACCAATAACATCTTGGGCTACAACAATAGAATAATGTAGTCTTAAGTGGGAGAACCAAGGTGTGGATGATTGTAACCAACAGCATCCTGAGCTACAACAATGGAATACTAGGTTTTAAGTGGGAGAACCAAGGGGTGAATGATTGTAACCAAGAACATCATGAGCTACAATAATGGAATACTAGGTTTTAAGTGGGAGAACCAAGGGGTGAATGATTGTAACCAAGAACATCATGAGCAACAACAATGGAATACTAGGTCTTAAGTGGGAGAACCAAGATTGTTTATGATTGTAACCAACAACATCATGAGCTACAACAATGGAATACTAGGTTTTAAGTGGGAGAACCAAGGGGTGGATGATTGTAACCAACAACATCCTGAGCAACAACAATGGAATACTAGGTTTTAAGTGGGAGAACCAAGGGGTGAATGATTGTAACCAACAACATCATGAGCTACAACAATGGAATACTAGGTTTTAAGTGGAAGAACCAAGGGGTGAATGATTGTAACCAAGAACATCATGAGCTACAACAATGGAATACTAGGTTTTAAGTGGGAGAACCAAGGGGTGGATGATTGTAACCAACAACATCCTGAGCAACAACAATGGAATACTAGGTTTTTAGTGGGAGAACCAAGTGGTGGATAATTGTAACCAACAACATCCTGAGCAACAACAATGGAATACTAGGTTTTAAGTGGGAGAATCAGGGGTGGATGATTGTAACCAACAACATCTTGAGCTACAACAATGGAATACTAAGTTTTAAGTGGGAGAACCAAGGGGTGATGATTGTAACCAACAATATCCTGAGCTACAACAATGGAATACTATGGTCTTACGTGAGAGAACCAAGGGGTGGATGATTGTAACCAACAACATCCTAAGCTACTACAATGGAACACTAGGTCTTAAGTGAGATACCAAAGGGGGTGGATGATTGTAACCACTAACATCCTGAGCTACAACAATGGAATACTAGGTTTTAAGTGAGAGAACCAAGGGGTGGATGATTGTAACAAACAAAATCCTGAGCTACAACAATGGAATACTAGGTTTTAAGTGGGAGAACCAAGGGGTGGATGATTGTAACCAACAACATCATGAGCTACAACAATGGAATACTAGGTCTTAAGTGGGAGAACCAAGGGATGAATGATTGTAACCAAGAACATCATGAGCTTCAACAATGGAATACTAGGTCTTAAGTGGGAGAACCAAAGGGTGAATGATTGTAACCAAGAACATCATGAGCAACAACAATGGAATACTAGGTATTAAGTGGGAGAACCAAGATTGTTTATGATTGTAACCAACAACATCATGAGCTACAACAATGGAATACTAGGTTTTAAGTGGGAGAACCAAGGGGTGGATGATTGTAACCAACAACATCCTGAGCAACAACAATGGAATACTAGGTTTTAAGTGGGAGAACCAAGAGGTGAATGATTGTAACCAACAACATCATGAGCTACAACAATGGAATACTAGGTTTTAAGTGGGAGAACCAAGGGGTGGATGATTGTAACCAACAACATCCTGAGCAACAACAATGGAATACTAGGTTTTAAGTGGGAGAACCAAGGTGTGAATGATTGTAAAAAAGAACATCATGAGCTACAACAATGGAATAATGTAGTCTTAAGTGGGAGAACCAAGGGGTGGATGATTGTAACCAAGAAAATCATGAGCTACAACAATGGAATAATGTAGTCTTAAGTGGGAGAACCAAGGGATGAAAGGTTTGTAAACAAGAACATCATGAGCTACAACAATGGAATACTAGGTCTTAAGTGGGAGAACCAAGGGGTGAATGATTGTAACCAAGAACATCATGAGCAATAACAATGGAATACTAGGTCTTAAGTGGGAGAACCAAGATTGTTTATGATTGTAACCAACAACATCATGAGCTACAACAATGGAATACTAGGTTTTAAGTGGGAGAACCAAGGGGTGGATGATTGTAACCAACAACATTCTGAGCAACAACAATGGAATACTAGGTTTTAAGTGGGAGAACCAAGGGGTGAATGATTATAACCAACAACATCCTGAGCTACAACAATGGAATACTAGGTCTTAAGTGAGATACCAAAGGGGGTGGATGATTGTAACCACTAACATCCAGATCTACAACAATGGAATACTAGGTTTTAAGTGAGAGAACCAAGGGGTGGATGATTGTAACAAACAAAATCCTGAGCTACAACAATGGAATACTAGGTCTTAAGTGAGAGAATCAAGGGGTGGATGATTGTAACCAATAACATCCTGAGCTACAGCAATGGAATACAAGGTATTAAGTGAGAGAACCAAGGGGTGGATGATTGTAACCAACAACATCATGAGCCACAACAATGGAATATTAGGTTTTAAGTGGGAGAACCAAGGTGTGAATGATTGTAAAAAAGAACATCATGAGCTACAACAATGGAATAATGTAGTCTTAAGTGGGAGAACCAAGGGGTGGATGATTGTAACCAAGAAAATCATGAGCTACAACAATGGAATAATGTAGTCTTAAGTGGGAGAACCAAGGGATGAATGATTGTAAACAAGAACATCATGAGCTACAACAATGGAATACTAGGTCTTAAGTGGGAGAACCAAGGGGTGAATGATTGTAACCAAGAACATCATGAGCAATAACAATGGAATACTAGGTCTTAAGTGGGAGAACCAAGATTGTTTATGATTGTAACCAACAACATCATGAGCTACAACAATGGAATACTAGGTTTTAAGTGGGAGAACCAAGGGGTGGATGATTGTAACCAACAACATTCTGAGCAACAACAATGGAATACTAGGTTTTAAGTGGGAGAACCAAGGGGTGAATGATTATAACCAACAACATCCTGAGCTACAACAATGGAATACTAGGTCTTAAGTGAGATACCAAGGGGGTGGATGATTGTAACCACTAACATCTAGATCTACAACAATGGAATACTAGGTTTTAAGTGAGAGAACCAAGGGGTGGATGATTGTAACAAACAAAATCCTGAGCTACAACAATGGAATACTAGGTCTTAAGTGAGAGAATCAAGGGGTGGATGATTGTAACCAATAACATCCTGAGCTACAGCAATGGAATACTAGGTATTAAGTGAGAGAACCAAGGGGTGGATGATTGTAACCAACAACATCATGAGCCACAACAATGGAATATTAGGTCTTAAGTTGGAGAACCAAGGTGTGGATGATTGTAACCAATAACATCTTGGCTACAACAATAGAATAATGTAGTCTTAAGTGGGAGAACCAAGGTGTGGATGATTGTAACCAACAGCATCCTGAGCTACAACAATGGAATACTAGGTTTTAAGTGGGAGAACCAAGGGGTGGATGATTGTAACCAACAACATCATGAGCTACAACAATGGAATACTAGGTTTTAAGTGGGAGAACCAAGGGGTGGATGATTGTAACCAACAACATCCTGAGCAACAACAATGGAATACTAGGTCTTAAGTGGGAGAACCAAGGGATGAATGATTGTAACCAAGAACATCATGAGCTACAATAATGGAATACTAGGTTTTAAGTGGGAGAACCAAGGGGTGAATGATTGTAACCAAGAACATCATGAGCAACAACAATGGAATACTAGGTCTTAAGTGGGAGAACCAAGATTGTTTATGATTGTAACCAACAACATCATGAGCTACAACAATGGAATACTAGGTTTTAAGTGGGAGAACCAAGGGGTGGATGATTGTAACCAACAACATCCTGAGCAACAACAATGGAATACTAGGTTTTAAGTGGGAGAACCAAGGGGTGGATGATTGTAACCAACAACATCATGAGCTACAACAATGGAATACTAGGTCTTAAGTGGGAGAACCAAGGGATGAATGATTGTAACCAAGAACATCATGAGCTACAACAATGGAATACTAGGTTTTAAGTGGGAGAACCAAGGGGTGGATGATTGTAACCAACAACATCCTGAGCAACAACAATGGAATACTAGGTTTTAAGTGGGAGAACCAAGGTGTGGATGATTGTAACCAAGAACATCATGAGCAACAACAATGGAATACTAGGTATTAAGTGGGAGAACCAAGATTGTTTATGATTGTAACCAACAACATCATGAGCTACAACAATGGAATACTAGGTTTTAAGTGGGAGAACCAAGGGGTGGATGATTGTAACCAACAACATCCTGAGCAACAACAATGGAATACTAGGTTTTAAGTGGGAGAACCAAGGGGTGAATGATTGTAACCAACAACATCATGAGCTACAACAATGGAATACTAGGTTTTAAGTGGGAGAACCAAGGGGTGGATGATTGTAACCAACAACATCCTGAGCAACAACAATGGAATACTAGGTTTTAAGTGGGAGAACCAAGGTGTGAATGATTGTAAAAAAGAACATCATGAGCTACAACAATGGAATAATGTAGTCTTAAGTGGGAGAACCAAGGGGTGGATGATTGTAACCAAGAAAATCATGAGCTACAACAATGGAATAATGTAGTCTTAAGTGGGAGAACCAAGGGATGAAATGATTGTAAACAAGAACATCATGAGCAACAACAATGGAATACTAGGTCTTAAGTGGGAGAACCAAGATTGTTTATGATTGTAACCAACAACATCATGAGCTACAACAATGGAATACTAGGTTTTAAGTGGGAGAACCAAGGGGTGGATGATTGTAACCAACAACATTCTGAGCAACAACAATGGAATACTAGGTTTTAAGTGGGAGAACCAAGGGGTGAATGATTGTAACCAACAACATCCTGAGCTACAACAATGGAATACTAGGTCTTAAGTGAGATACCAAGGGGGTGGATGATTGTAACCACTAACATCCAGAGCTACAACAATGGAATACTAGGTTTTAAGTGAGAGAACCAAGGGGTGGATGATTGTAACAACAAAATCCTGAGCTACAACAATGGAATACTAGGTCTTAAGTGAGAGAACCAAGGGGTGGATGATTGTAACCAACAACATCCTGAGCTACAACAATGGAATACTAGGTTTTAAGTGAGAGAACCAAGGGGTGGATGATTGTAACCAACAACATCATGAGCTACAACAATGGAATACTAGGTTTTAAGTGGGAGAACCAAGGGGTGGATGATTGTAACCAACAACATCCTGAGCAACAACAATGGAATACTAGGTCTTAAGTGGGAGAACCAAGGGATGAATGATTGTAACCAACAACATCATGAGCTACAACAATGGAATACTAGGTTTTAAGTGGGAGAACCAAGGGGTGAATGATTGTAACCAACAACATCATGAGCAACAACAATGGAATACTAGGTCTTAAGTGGGAGAACCAAGGGGTGGATGATTGTAACCAACAACATCATGAGCTACAACAATGGAATACTAGGTTTTAAGTGGGAGAACCAAGGGGTGGATGATTGTAACCAACAACATCCTGAGCTACAACAATGGAATACTAGGTTTTAAGTGGGAGAACCAAGGGGTGGATGATTGTAACCAACAACATCATGAGCTACAACAATGGAATACTAGGTCTTAAGTGGGAGAACCAAGGGATGAATGATTGTAACCAAGAACATCATGAGCTACAACAATGGAATACTAGGTCTTAAGTGGGAGAACCAAAGGGTGAATGATTGTAACCAAGAACATCATGAGCAACAACAATGGAATACTAGGTATTAAGTGGGAGAACCAAGATTGTTTATGATTGTAACCAACAACATCATGAGCTACAACAATGGAATACTAGGTTTTAAGTGGGAGAACCAAGGGGTGGATGATTGTAACCAACAACATCCTGAGCAACAACAATGGAATACTAGGTTTTAAGTGGGAGAACCAAGGGGTGAATGATTGTAACCAACAACATCATGAGCTACAACAATGGAATACTAGGTTTTAAGTGGGAGAACCAAGGGGTGGATGATTGTAACCAACAACATCCTGAGCAACAACAATGGAATACTAGGTTTTAAGTGGGAGAACCAAGGTGTGAATGATTGTAAAAAAGAACATCATGAGCTACAACAATGGAATAATGTAGTCTTAAGTGGGAGAACCAAGGGGTGGATGATTGTAACCAAGAAAATCATGAGCTACAACAATGGAATATGTAGTCTTAAGTGGGAGAACCAAGGGATGAAATGATTGTAAACAAGAACATCATGAGCTACAACAATGGAATACTAGGTCTTAAGTGGGAGAACCAAGGGGTGAATGATTGTAACCAAGAACATCATGAGCAACAACAATGGAATACTAGGTCTTAAGTGGGAGAACCAAGATTGTTTATGATTGTAACCAACAACATCATGAGCTACAACAATGGAATACTAGGTTTTAAGTGGGAGAACCAAGGGGTGGATGATTGTAACCAACAACATTCTGAGCAACAACAATGGAATACTAGGTTTTAAGTGGGAGAACCAAGGGGTGAATGATTGTAACCAACAACATCCTGAGCTACAACAATGGAATACTAGGTCTTAAGTGAGATACCAAGGGGGTGGATGATTGTAACCACAACATCCAGAGCTACAACAATGGAATACTAGGTTTTAAGTGAGAGAACCAAGGGGTGGATGATTGTAACAACAAAATCCTGAGCTACAACAATGGAATACTAGGTCTTAAGTGAGAGAACCAAGGGGTGGATGATTGTAACCAACAACATCCTGAGCTACAACAATGGAATACTAGGTATTAAGTGAGAGAACAAAGGGGTGGATGATTGTAACCAACAACATCATGAGCCACAACAATGGAATACTAGGTCTTAAGTTGGAGAACCAAGGTGTGGATGATTGTAACCAATAACATCTTGAGCTACAACAATGGAATAATGTAGTCTTAAGTGGGAGAACCAAGGTGTGGATGATTGTAACCAACAACATCCTGAGCTACAACAATGGAATACTAGGTTTTAAGTGGGAGAACCAAGGGGTGAATGATTGTAACCAAGAACATCATGAGCTACAACAATGGAATACTAGGTTTTAAGTGGGAGAACCAAGGGGTGAATGATTGTAACCAAGAACATCATGAGCAACAACAATGGAATACTAGGTCTTAAGTGGGAGAACCAAGATTGTTTATGATTGTAACCAACAACATCATGAGCTACAACAATGGAATACTAGGTTTTAAGTGGGAGAACCAAGGGGTGGATGATTGTAACCAACAACATCCTGAGCAACAACAATGGAATACTAGGTTTTAAGTGGGAGAACCAAGGGGTGAATGATTGTAACCAACAACATCATGAGCTACAACAATGGAATACTAGGTTTTAAGTGGGAGAACCAAGGGGTGAATGATTGTAACCAAGAACATCATGAGCTACAACAATGGAATACTAGGTTTTAAGTGGGAGAACCAAGGGGTGGATGATTGTAACCAACAACATCCTGAGCAACAACAATGGAATACTAGGTTTTAGTGGGAGAACCAAGTGGTGGATGATTGTAACCAACAACATCCTGAGCAACAACAATGGAATACTAGGTTTTAAGTGGGAGAACCAGGGGGTGGATGATTGTAACCAACAACATCTTGAGCTACAACAATGGAATACTAAGTTTTAAGTGGGAGAACCAAGGGGTGATGATTGTAACCAACAACATCCTGAGCTACAACAATGGAATACTAGGTCTTAAGTGAGAGAACCAAGGGGTGGATGATTGTAACCAACAACATCCTGAGCTACAACAATGGAATACTAGGTCTTAAGTGAGATACCAAGGGGGTGGATGATTGTAACCACTAACATCCTGAGCTACAACAATGGAATACTAGGTTTTAAGTGAGAGAACCAAGGGGTGGATGATTGTAACAAACAAAATCCTGAGCTACAACAATGGAATACTAGGTTTTAAGTGGGAGAACCAAGGGGTGGATGATTGTAACCAACAACATCATGAGCTACAACAATGGAATACTAGGTCTTAAGTGGGAGAACCAAGGGATGAATGATTGTAACCAAGAACATCATGAGCTACAACAATGGAATACTAGGTCTTAAGTGGGAGAACCAAAGGGTGAATGATTGTAACCAAGAACATCATGAGCAACAACAATGGAATACTAGGTTTAAGTGGGAGAACCAAGATTGTTTATGATTGTAACCAACAACATCATGAGCTACAACAATGGAATACTAGGTTTTAAGTGGGAGAACCAAGGGGTGGATGATTGTAACCAACAACATCCTGAGCAACAACAATGGAATACTAGGTTTTAAGTGGGAGAACCAAGGGTGAATGATTGTAACCAACAACATCATGAGCTACAACAATGGAATACTAGGTTTTAAGTGGGAGAACCAAGGGGTGGATGATTGTAACCAACAACATCCTGAGCAACAACAATGGAATACTAGGTTTTAAGTGGGAGAACCAAGGTGTGAATGATTGTAAAAAAGAACATCATGAGCTACAACAATGGAATAATGTAGTCTTAAGTGGGAGAACCAAGGGGTGGATGATTGTAACCAAGAAAATCATGAGCTACAACAATGGAATAATGTAGTCTTAAGTGGGAGAACCAAGGGATGAATGTTTGTAAACAAGAACATCATGAGCTACAACAATGGAATACTAGGTCTTAAGTGGGAGAACCAAGGGGTGAATGATTGTAACCAAGAACATCATGAGCAACAACAATGGAATACTAGGTCTTAAGTGGGAGAACCAAGATTGTTTATGATTGTAACCAACAACATCATGAGCTACAACAATGGAATACTAGGTTTTAAGTGGGAGAACCAAGGGGTGGATGATTGTAACCAACAACATTCTGAGCAACAACAATGGAATACTAGGTTTTAAGTGGGAGAACCAAGGGGTGAATGATTGTAACCAACAACATCCTGAGCTACAACAATGGAATACTAGGTTTAAGTGAGATACCAAGGGGTGGATGATTGTAACCACAACATCCAGAGCTACAACAATGGAATACTAGGTTTTAAGTGAGAGAACCAAGGGGTGGATGATTGTAACCAACAACATCCTGAGCTACAACAATGGAATACTAGGTCTTAAGTGAGAGAACCAAGGGGTGGATGATTGTAACCAATAACATCCTGAGCTACAACAATGGAATACTAGGTTTTAAGTGAGAGAACCAAGGGGTGGATGATTGTAACCAACAACATCATGAGCCACAACAATGGAATACTAGGTTTTAAGTGGGAGAACCAAGGTGTGAATGATTGTAACCAAGAACATCATGAGCTACAACAATGGAATAATGTAGTCTTAAGTGGGAGAACCAAGGGGTGGATGATTGTAACCAAGAACATCATGAGCTACAACAATGGAATATGTAGTCTTAAGTGGGAGAACCAAGGGATGAAATGATTGTAACAAGAACATCATGAGCTACAACAATGGAATACTAGGTCTTAAGTGGGAGAACCAAGGGGTGAATGATTGTAACCAAGAACATCATGAGCAACAACAATGGAATACTAGGTCTTAAGTGGGAGAACCAAGATTGTTTATGATTGTAACCAACAACATCATGAGCTACAACAATGGAATACTAGGTTTTAAGTGGGAGAACCAAGGGGTGGATGATTGTAACCAACAACATCTGAGCAACAACAATGGAATACTAGGTTTTAAGTGGGAGAACCAAGGGGTGAATGATTGTAACCAACAACATCCTGAGCTACAACAATGGAATACTAGGTCTTAAGTGAGATACCAAGGGGGTGGATGATTGTAACCACTAACATCTGAGCTACAACAATGGAATACTAGGTTTTAAGTGAGAGAACCAAGGGGTGGATGATTGTAACAAACAAAATCCTGAGCTACAACAATGGAATACTAGGTCTTAAGTGAGAGAACCAAGGGGTGGATGATTGTAACCAATAACATCCTGAGCTACAACAATGGAATACTAGGTATTAAGTGAGAGAACCAAGGGGTGGATGATTGTAACCAACAACATCATGAGCCACAACAATGGAATACTAGGTCTTAAGTTGGAGAACCAAGGTGTGGATGATTGTAACCAATAACATCTTGAGCTACAACAATAGAATAATGTAGTCTTAAGTGGGAGAACCAAGGTGTGGATGATTGTAACCAACAACATCCTGAGCTACAACAATGGAATACTAGGTTTTAAGTGGGAGAACCAAGGGGTGGATGATTGTAACCAACAACATCATGAGCTACAACAATGGAATACTAGGTTTTAAGTGGGAGAACCAAGGGGTGGATGATTGTAACCAACAACATCCTGAGCAACAACAATGGAATACTAGGTCTTAAGTGGGAGAACCAAGGGGTGAATGATTGTAACCAAGAACATCATGAGCTACAACAATGGAATACTAGGTTTTAAGTGGGAGAACCAAGGGGTGAATGATTGTAACCAAGAACATCATGAGCAACAACAATGGAATACTAGGTCTTAAGTGGGAGAACCAAGATTGTTTATGATTGTAACCAACAACATCATGAGCTACAACAATGGAATACTAGGTTTTAAGTGGGAGAACCAAGGGGTGGATGATTGTAACCAACAACATCCTGAGCAACAACAATGGAATACTAGGTTTTAAGTGGGAGAACCAAGGGGTGGATGATTGTAACCAACAACATCATGAGCTACAACAATGGAATACTAGGTCTTAAGTGGGAGAACCAAGGGATGAATGATTGTAACCAAGAACATCATGAGCTACAACAATGGAATACTAGGTCTTAAGTGGGAGAACCAAAGGGTGAATGATTGTAACCAAGAACATCATGAGCAACAACAATGGAATACTAGGTATTAAGTGGGAGAACCAAGATTGTTTATGATTGTAACCAACAACATCATGAGCTACAACAATGGAATACTAGGTTTTAAGTGGGAGAACCAAGGGGTGGATGATTGTAACCAACAACATCCTGAGCAACAACAATGGAATACTAGGTTTTAAGTGGGAGAACCAAGGGGTGAATGATTGTAACCAACAACATCATGAGCTACAACAATGGAATACTAGGTTTTAAGTGGGAGAACCAAGGGGTGGATGATTGTAACCAACAACATCCTGAGCAACAACAATGGAATACTAGGTTTTAAGTGGGAGAACCAAGGTGGGTGAATGATTGTAAAAAGAACATCATGAGCTACAACAATGGAATAATGTAGTCTTAAGTGGGAGAACCAAGGGGTGGATGATTGTAACCAAGAAAATCATGAGCTACAACAATGGAATATGTAGTCTTAAGTGGGAGAACCAAGGGATGAATGATTGTAAACAAGAACATCATGAGCAATAACAATGGAATACTAGGTCTTAAGTGGGAGAACCAAGATGTTATGATTGTAACCAACAACATCATGAGCTACAACAATGGAATACTAGGTTTTAAGTGGGAGAACCAAGGGGTGGATGATTGTAACCAACAACATTCTGAGCAACAACAATGGAATACTAGGTTTAAGTGGGAGAACCAAGGGGTGAATGATTGTAACCAACAACATCCTGAGCTACAACAATGGAATACTAGGTCTTAAGTGAGAACCAAGGGGTGGATGATTGTAACCACTAACATCCAGAGCTACAACAATGGAATACTAGGTTTAAGTGAGAGAACCAAGGGGTGGATGATTGTAACAAACAAAATCCTGAGCTACAACAATGGAATACTAGGTCTTAAGTGAGAGAACCAAGGGGTGGATGATTGTAACCAATAACATCCTGAGCTACAACAATGGAATACTAGGTTTTAAGTGAGAGAACCAAGGTGTGGATGATTGTAACCAACAACATCATGAGCTACAACAATGGAATAATGTAGTCTTAAGTGGGAGAACCAAGGTGGGATGATTGTAACCAACAACATCTGAGCTACAACAATGGAATACTAGGTTTTAAGTGGAGAACCAAGGGGTGGATGATTGTAACCAACAACATCATGAGCTACAACAATGGAATACTAGGTTTTAAGTGGGAGAACCAAGGGGTGGATGATTGTAACCAACAACATCCTGAGCAACAACAATGGAATACTAGGTCTTAAGTGGGAGAACCAAGGGATGAATGATTGTAACCAAGAACATCATGAGCTACAACAATGGAATACTAGGTTTTAAGTGGGAGAACCAAGGGGTGAATGATTGTAACCAAGAACATCATGAGCAACAACAATGGAATACTAGGTCTTAAGTGGGAGAACCAAGATTGTTTATGATTGTAACCAACAACATCATGAGCTACAACAATGGAATACTAGGTTTTAAGTGGGAGAACCAAGGGGTGGATGATTGTAACCAACAACATCCTGAGCAACAACAATGGAATACTAGGTTTTAAGTGGGAGAACCAAGGGGTGGATGATTGTAACCAACAACATCATGAGCTACAACAATGGAATACTAGGTCTTAAGTGGGAGAACCAAGGGATGATGATTGTAACCAAACACATCATGAGCTACAACAATGGAATACTAGGTCTTAAGTGGGAGAACAAAGGGTGAATGATTGTAACCAAGAACATCATGAGCAACAACAATGGAATACTAGGTATTAAGTGGGAGAACCAAGATTGTTTATGATTGTAACCAACAACATCATGAGCTACAACAATGGAATACTAGGTTTAAGTGGGAGAACCAAGGGGTGGATGATTGTAACCAACAACATCCTGAGCAACAACAATGGAATACTAGGTTTAAGTGGGAGAACCAAGGTGTGAATGATTGTAAAAAAGAACATCATGAGCTACAACAATGGAATAATGTAGTCTTAAGTGGGAGAACCAAGGGTGGATGATTGTAACCAAGAAAATCATGAGCTACAACAATGGAATAATGTAGTCTTAAGTGGGAGAACCAAGGGATGAATGATTGTAAACAAGAACATCATGAGCAATAACAATGGAATACTAGGTCTTAAGTGGGAGAACCAAGATTGTGGATGATTGTAACCAACAACATCATGAGCTACAACAATGGAATACTAGGTTTTAAGTGGGAGAACCAAGGGTGGATGATTGTAACCAACAACATTCTGAGCAACAACAATGGAATACTAGGTTTTAAGTGGGAGAACCAAGGGGTGAATGATTGTAACCAACAACATCCTGAGCTACAACAATGGAATACTAGGTCTTAAGTGAGAGAACCAAAGGGGTGGATGATTGTAACCACTAACATCCAGATCTACAACAATGGAATACTAGGTTTTAAGTGAGAGAACCAAGGGGTGGATGATTGTAACAAACAAAATCCTGAGCTACAACAATGGAATACTAGGTCTTAAGTGAGAGAATCAAGGGGTGGATGATTGTAACCAATAACATCCTGAGCTACAACAATGGAATACTAGGTATTAAGTGAGAGAACCAAGGGGTGGATGATTGTAACCAACAACATCATGAGCCACAACAATGGAATATTAGGTCTTAAGTGGAGAACCAAGGTGTGGATGATTGTAACCAATAACATCTTGAGCTACAACAATAGAATAATGTAGTCTTAAGTGGGAGAACCAAGGTGTGGATGATTGTAACCAACAGCATCCTGAGCTACAACAATGGAATACTAGGTTTAAGTGGGAGAACCAAGGGGTGGATGATTGTAACCAACAACATCATGAGCTACAACAATGGAATACTAGGTTTTAAGTGGGAGAACCAAGGGGTGGATGATTGTAACCAACAACATCCTGAGCAACAACAATGGAATACTAGGTCTTAAGTGGGAGAACCAAGGGGTGAATGATTGTAACCAAGAACATCATGAGCTACAACAATGGAATACTAGGTTTTAAGTGGAGAAACCAAGGGGTGAATGATTGTAACCAAGAACATCATGAGCAACAACAATGGAATACTAGGTCTTAAGTGGGAGAACCAAGATTGTTTATGATTGTAACCAACAACATCATGAGCTACAACAATGGAATACTAGGTTTAAGTGGGAGAACCAAGGGGTGGATGATTGTAACCAACAACATCCTGAGCAACAACAATGGAATACTAGGTTTAAGTGGGAGAACCAAGGGGTGGATGATTGTAACCAACAACATCATGAGCTACAACAATGGAATACTAGGTCTTAAGTGGGAGAACCAAGGGATGAATGATTGTAACCAAGAACATCATGAGCTACAACAATGGAATACTAGGTCTTAAGTGGGAGAACCAAAGGGTGAATGATTGTAACCAAGAACATCATGAGCAACAAATGGAATACTAGGTTTAAGTGGGAGAACCAAGATTGTTTATGATTGTAACCAACAACATCATGAGCTACAACAATGGAATACTAGGTTTTAAGTGGGAGAACCAAGGGGTGGATGATTGTAACCAACAACATCCTGAGCAACAACAATGGAATACTAGGTTTTAAGTGGGAGAACCAAGGGGTGAATGATTGTAACCAACAACATCATGAGCTACAACAATGGAATACTAGGTTTAGTGGGAGAACCAAGGGGTGGATGATTGTAACCAACAACATCCTGAGCAACAACAATGGAATACTAGGTTTTAAGTGGGAGAACCAAGGTGTGAATGATTGTAAAAAGAACATCATGAGCTACAACAATGGAATAATGTAGTCTTAAGTGGGAGAACCAAGGGGTGGATGATTGTAACCAAGAAAATCATGAGCTACAACAATGGAATAATGTAGTCTTAAGTGGGAGAACCAAGGGGATGAAATGATTGTAAACAGAACATCATGAGCTACAACAATGGAATACTAGGTTAAGTGGGAGAACCAAGGGTGAATGATTGTAACCAAGAACATCATGAGCAACAACAATGGAATACTAGGTCTTAAGTGGAGAACCAAGGGGTATGATTGTAACCAACAACATCATGAGCTACAACAATGGAATACTAGGTTTTAAGTGGAGAACCAAGGGGTGGATGATTGTAACCAACAACATCTGAGCAACAACAATGGAATACTAGGTTTTAAGTGGGAGAACCAAGGGTGAATGATTGTAACCAACAACATCCTGAGCTACAACAATGGAATACTAGGTCTTAAGTGAGAACCAAGGGGGTGGATGATTGTAACCACAACATCCTGAGCTACAACAATGGAATACTAGGTTTTAAGTGAGAGAACCAAGGGGTGGATGATTGTAACCAACAAAATCCTGAGCTACAACAATGGAATACTAGGTCTTAAGTGAGAGAACCAAGGGGTGGATGATTGTAACCAATAACATCCTGAGCTACAACAATGGAATACTAGGTATTAAGTGAGAGAACCAAGGGGTGGATGATTGTAACCAACAACATCATGAGCCACAACAATGGAATATTAGGTCTTAAGTGGAGAACCAAGGTGTGGATGATTGTAACCAATAACATCTGAGCTACAACAATAGAATAATGTAGTCTTAAGTGGGAGAACCAAGGTGTGGATGATTGTAACCAACACATCCTGAGCTACAACAATGGAATACTAGGTTTTAAGTGGGAGAACCAAGGGGTGAATGATTGTAACCAACAACATCATGAGCTACAACAATGGAATACTAGGTTTTAAGTGGGAGAACCAAGGGGTGAATGATTGTAACCAACAACATCATGAGCAACAACAATGGAATACTAGGTCTTAAGTGGGAGAACCAAGATTGTTTATGATTGTAACCAACAACATCATGAGCTACAACAATGGAATACTAGGTTTTAAGTGGGAGAACCAAGGGTGGATGATTGTAACCAACAACATCCTGAGCAACAACAATGGAATACTAGGTTTAAGTGGGAGAACCAAGGGGTGAATGATTGTAACCAACAACATCATGAGCTACAACAATGGAATACTAGGTTTTAAGTGGAGAGAACCAAGGGTGTGAATGATTGTAACCAAGAACATCATGAGCTACAACAATGGAATACTAGGTTTTAAGTGGGAGAACCAAGGGGTGGATGATTGTAACCAACAACATCCTGAGCAACAACAATGGAATACTAGGTTTTAAGTGGGAGAACCAAGTGGTGGATGATTGTAACCAACAACATCCTGAGCAACAACAATGGAATACTAGGTTTTAAGTGGGAGAACCAGGGGTGGATGATTGTAACCAACAACATCTTGAGCTACAACAATGGAATACTAAGTTTTAAGTGGGAGAACCAAGGGGTGATGATTGTAACCAACAACATCCTGAGCTACAACAATGGAATACTATGGTTTAACGTGAGAGAACCAAGGGGTGGATGATTGTAACCAACAACATCCTAAGCTACAACAATGGAATACTAGGTCTTAAGTGAGATACCAAAGGGGGTGGATGATTGTAACCACTAACATCCTGAGCTACAACAATGGAATACTAGGTTTTAAGTGAGAGAACCAAGGGGTGGATGATTGTAACAAACAAAATCCTGAGCTACAACAATGGAATACTAGGTTTAAGTGGGAGAACCAAGGGGTGGATGATTGTAACAACAACATCATGAGCTACAACAATGGAATACTAGGTCTTAAGTGGGAGAACCAAGGGATGAATGATTGTAACCAAGAACATCATGAGCTACAACAATGGAATACTAGGTCTTAAGTGGGAGAACCAAGGGTGAATGATTGTAACCAAGAACATCATGAGCAACAACAATGGAATACTAGGTATTAAGTGGGAGAACCAAGATTGTTTATGATTGTAACCAACAACATCATGAGCTACAACAATGGAATACTAGGTTTTAAGTGGGAGAACCAAGGGGTGGATGATTGTAACCAACAACATCCTGAGCAACAACAATGGAATACTAGGTTTTAAGTGGGAGAACCAAGGGGTGAATGATTGTAACCAACAACATCATGAGCTACAACAATGGAATACTAGGTTTTAAGTGGGAGAACCAAGGGGTGGATGATTGTAACCAACAACATCCTGAGCAACAACAATGGAATACTAGGTTTTAAGTGGGAGAACCAAGGTGTGAATGATTGTAAAAAGAACATCATGAGCTACAACAATGGAATAACTAGTCTTAAGTGGGAGAACCAAGGGGTGGATGATTGTAACCAAGAAATCATGAGCTACAACAATGGAATAATGTAGTCTTAAGTGGGAGAACCAAGGGATGAAATGATTGTAAACAAGAACATCATGAGCTACAACAATGGAATACTAGGTCTTAAGTGGGAGAACCAAGGGGTGAATGATTGTAACCAAGAACATCATGAGCAACAACAATGGAATACTAGGTCTTAAGTGGGAGAACCAAGATTGTTATGATTGTAACCAACAACATCCTGAGCTACAACAATGGAATACTAGGTCTTAAGTGAGAACCAAAGGGGTGGATGATTGTAACCCACAACATCCAGAGCTACAACAATGGAATACTAGGTTTTAAGTGAGAGAACCAAGGGGTGGATGATTGTAACCAACAAAATCCTGAGCTACAACAATGGAATACTAGGTCTTAAGTGAGAGAACCAAGGGTGGATGATTGTAACCAAAACATCCTGAGCTACAACAATGGAATACTAGGTTTAAGTGAGAGAACCAAGGGGTGGATGATTGTAACCAACAACATCATGAGCCACAACAATGGAATACTAGGTCTTAAGTTGGAGAACCAAGGTGTGGATGATTGTAACCAATAACATCTTGAGCTACAACAATGGAATAATGTAGTCTTAAGTGGGAGAACCAAGGTGTGGATGATTGTAACCAACAGCATCCTGAGCTACAACAATGGAATACTAGGTTTTAAGTGGAGAACCAAGGGGTGGATGATTGTAACCAACAACATCATGAGCTACAACAATGGAATACTAGGTTTTAAGTGGGAGAACCAAGGGGTGGATGATTGTAACCAACAACATCCTGAGCAACAACAATGGAATACTAGGTCTTAAGTGGGAGAACCAAGGGATGAATGATTGTAACCAAGAACATCATGAGCTACAACAATGGAATACTAGGTTTTAAGTGGGAGAGAACAAGGGGTGAATGATTGTAACCAAGAACATCATGAGCAACAACAATGGAATACTAGGTCTTAAGTGGGAGAACCAAGATTGTTTATGATTGTAACCAACAACATCATGAGCTACAACAATGGAATACTAGGTTTTAAGTGGGAGAACCAAGGGGTGGATGATTGTAACCAACAACATCCTGAGCAACAACAATGGAATACTAGGTTTTAAGTGGGAGAACCAAGGGGGGATGATTGTAACCAACAACATCATGAGCTACAACAATGGAATACTAGGTCTTAAGGTAGGAACCAAGGGATGAATGATTGTAACCAAGAACATCATGAGCTTCAACAATGGAATACTAGGTCTTAAGTGGGAGAACCAAAGGGTGAATGATTGTAACCAAGAACATCATGAGCTACAACAATGGAATACTAGGTATTAAGTGGGAGAACCAAGATTGTTTATGATTGTAACCAACAACATCATGAGCTACAACAATGGAATACTAGGTTTTAAGTGGAGAGAACCAAGGGGTGGATGATTGTAACCAACAACATCATGAGCAACAACAATGGAATACTAGGTTTTAAGTGGGAGAACCAAGGGGTGGATGATTGTAACCAACAACATCATGAGCTACAACAATGGAATACTAGGTTTTAAGTGGGAGAACCAAGGTGTGATGATTGTAAAAAAGAACATCATGAGCTACAACAATGGAATAACTAGTCTTAAGTGGGAGAACCAAGGGGTGGATGATTGTAACCAAGAAAATCATGAGCTACAACAATGGAATAATGGTCTTAAGTGGGAGAACCAAGGGATGAATGATTGTAACAAGAACATCATGAGCTACAACAATGGAATACTAGGTCTTAAGTGGGAGAACCAAGGGGTGAATGATTGTAACCAAGAACATCATGAGCAATAAACAATGGAATACTAGGTCTTAAGTGGAGAACCAAGATTGTGGATGATTGTAACCAACAACATCATGAGCTACAACAATGGAATACTAGGTTTAAGTGGGAGAACCAAGGGTGGATGATTGTAACCAACAACATCTGAGCAACAACAATGGAATACTAGGTTTAAGTGGGAGAACCAAGGGGTGAATGATTGTAACCAACAACATCCTGAGCTACAACAATGGAATACTAGGTCTTAAGGGAGATACCAAGGGGGTGGATGATTGTAACCACAACATCCAGATCTACAACAATGGAATACTAGGTTTTAAGTGAGAGAACCAAGGGGTGGATGATTGTAACAACAAAATCCTGAGCTACAACAATGGAATACTAGGTCTTAAGTGGAGAATCCAAGGGGTGGATGATTGTAACCAATAACATCCTGAGCTACAACAATGGAATACTAGGTATTAAGTGAGAGAACCAAGGGGTGGATGATTGTAACCAACAACATCATGAGCCACAACAATGGAATATTAGGTCTTAAGTGGGAGAACCAAGGTGTGGATGATTGTAACCACAACATCATGAGCTACAACAATAGAATAATGTAGTCTTAAGTGGGAGAACCAAGGTGTGGATGATTGTAACCAACAACATCCTGAGCTACAACAATGGAATACTAGGTTTTAAGTGGGAGAACCAAGGGGTGGATGATTGTAACCAACAACATCATGAGCTACAACAATGGAATACTAGGTTTTAAGTGGGAGAACCAAGGGGTGGATGATTGTAACCAACAACATCCTGAGCAACAACAATGGAATACTAGGTCTTAAGTGGGAGAACCAAGGGATGAATGATTGTAACCAAGAACATCATGAGCTACAACAATGGAATACTAGGTTTTAAGTGGGAGAACCAAGGGGTGAATGATTGTAACCAAGAACATCATGAGCAACAACAATGGAATACTAGGTCTTAAGTGGGAGAACCAAGATTGTTATGATTGTAACCAACAACATCATGAGCTACAACAATGGAATACTAGGTTTTAAGTGGGAGAACCAAGGGGTGGATGATTGTAACCAACAACATCCTGAGCTACAACAATGGAATACTAGGTCTTAAGTGAGAACCAAGGGGTGGATGATTGTAACCACAACATCCTGAGCTACAACAATGGAATACTAGGTTTTAAGTGGAGAGAACCAAGGGTGGATGATTGTAACAACAACATCCTGAGCTACAACAATGGAATACTAGGTTTTAAGTGGGAGAACCAAGGGGTGGATGATTGTAACCAACAACATCATGAGCTACAACAATGGAATACTAGGTCTTAAGTGGGAGAACCAAGGATGAATGATTGTAACCAAGAACATCATGAGCTACAACAATGGAATACTAGGTCTTAAGTGGGAGAACCAAAGGGTGATGATTGTAACCAAGAACATCATGAGCAACAACAATGGAATACTAGGTTTTAAGTGGGAGAACCAAGGGTGTTTATGATTGTAACCAACAACATCATGAGCTACAACAATGGAATACTAGGTTTTAAGTGGGAGAACCAAGGGGTGGATGATTGTAACCAACAACATCCTGAGCACAACAATGGAATACTAGGTTTAAGTGGGAGAACCAAGGGTGGAATGATTGTAACCAACAACATCATGAGCTACAACAATGGAATACTAGGTTTTAAGTGGGAGAACCAAGGGGTGGATGATTGTAACCAACAACATCCTGAGCTACAACAATGGAATACTAGGTTTTAAGTGGGAGAACCAAGGGTGATGATTGTAAAAAGAACATCATGAGCTACAACAATGGAATAACTAGTCTTAAGTGGGAGAACCAAGGGTGGATGATTGTAACCAAGAAAATCATGAGCTACAACAATGGAATACTAGGTCTTAAGTGGGAGAACCAAGGGATGAATGATTGTAACCAAGAACATCATGAGCTACAACAATGGAATACTAGGTCTTAAGTGGGAGAACCAAAGGGTGAATGATTGTAACCAAGAACATCATGAGCAACAACAATGGAATACTAGGTCTTAAGTGGGAGAAGAACCGATTGTTTATGATTGTAACCAACAACATCATGAGCTACAACAATGGAATACTAGGTTTTAAGTGGGAGAACCAAGGGGTGGATGATTGTAACCAACAACATCCTGAGCAACAACAATGGAATACTAGGTTTTAAGTGGGAGAACCAAGGGGTGATGATTGTAACCAACAACATCATGAGCTACAACAATGGAATACTAGGTTTTAAGTGGGAGAACCAAGGGGTGGATGATTGTAACCAACAACATCCTGAGCTACAACAATGGAATACTAGGTTTTAAGTGGGAGAACCAAGGGGTGAATGATTGTAAAAAGAACATCATGAGCTACAACAATGGAATAATGTAGTCTTAAGTGGGAGAACCAAGGGTGGATGATTGTAACCAAGAAAATCATGAGCTACAACAATGGAATATGTAGTCTTAAGTGGGAGAACCAAGGGATGAATGATTGTAAACAAGAACATCATGAGCTACAACAATGGAATACTAGGTCTTAAGTGGGAGAACCAAGGGGTGAATGATTGTAACCAAGAACATCATGAGCAAAACAATGGAATACTAGGTCTTAAGTGGGAGAACCAAGGGGTTTATGATTGTAACCAACAACATCATGAGCTACAACAATGGAATACTAGGTTTTAAGTGGGAGAACCAAGGGGTGGATGATTGTAACCAACAACATCCTGAGCAACAACAATGGAATACTAGGTTTAAGTGGGAGAACCAAGGGTGAATGATTGTAACCAACAACATCCTGAGCTACAACAATGGAATACTAGGTCTTAAGTGAGAACCAAGGGGTGGATGATTGTAACCACAACATCTGAGCTACAACAATGGAATACTAGGTTTTAAGTGAGAGAACCAAGGGGGGATGATTGTAACAAACAAAATCTGAGCTACAACAATGGAATACTAGGTTTAAGTGAGAGAACCAAGGGGTGGATGATTGTAACCAATAACATCCTGAGCTACAACAATGGAATACTAGGTTTAAGTGAGAGAACCAAGGGGTGGATGATTGTAACCAACAACATCATGAGCTACAACAATGGAATACTAGGTTTAAGTGGGAGAACCAAAGGGGTGGATGATTGTAACCAACAACATCTGAGCTACAACAATGGAATAATGTAGTCTTAAGTGGGAGAACCAAGGGGTGGATGATTGTAACCAACAACATCCTGAGCTACAACAATGGAATACTAGGTTTAAGTGGGAGAACCAAGGGGTGGATGATTGTAACCAACAACATCATGAGCTACAACAATGGAATACTAGGTTTAAGTGGGAGAACCAAGGGTGGATGATTGTAACCAACAACATCATGAGCAACAACAATGGAATACTAGGTCTTAAGTGGGAGAACCAAGATTGTTTATGATTGTAACCAACAACATCATGAGCTACAACAATGGAATACTAGGTTTTAAGTGGGAGAACCAAGGGGTGGATGATTGTAACCAACAACATCCTGAGCAACAACAATGGAATACTAGGTTTTAAGTGGGAGAACCAAGGGTGGATGATTGTAACAACAACATCATGAGCTACAACAATGGAATACTAGGTCTTAAGTGGGAGAACCAAGGGATGAATGATTGTAACCAAGAACATCATGAGCTACAACAATGGAATACTAGGTCTTAAGTGGGAGAACCAAAGGTGAATGATTGTAACCAAGAACATCATGAGCAACAACAATGGAATACTAGGTTTTAAGTGGGAGAACCAAGATGTTTATGATTGTAACCAACAACATCATGAGCTACAACAATG
Source organism: Megaustenia siamemsis (assembly GCA_032433765.1). Classification (NCBI taxonomy): domain Eukaryota; kingdom Metazoa; phylum Mollusca; class Gastropoda; order Stylommatophora; family Ariophantidae; genus Megaustenia; species Megaustenia siamemsis. Next base: position 44,413,887 of record JAVIAB010000046.1, read on the forward strand.
GAATACTAGGTTTTAAGTGGGAGAACCAAGGGGTGGATGATTGTAACCAACAACATCCTGAGCAACAACAATGGAATACTAGGTTTTAAGTGGGAGAACCAAGGGGTGAATGATTGTAACCAACAACATCATGAGCTACAACAATGGAATACTAGGTTTTAAGTGGGAGAACCAAGGGGTGGATGATTGTAACCAACAACATCCTGAGCAACAACAATGGAATACTAGGTTTTAAGTGGGAGAACCAAGGTGTGAATGATTGTAAAAAAGAACATCATGAGCTACAACAATGGAATAATGTAGTCTTAAGTGGGAGAACCAAGGGGTGGATGATTGTAACCAAGAACATCATGAGCTACAACAATGGAATAATGTAGTTTAAGTGGGAGAACCAAGGGTGAATGATTGTAAACAAGAAACATCATGAGCAATAAACAATGGAATACTAGGTCTTAAGTGGGAGAACCAAGGGGTGGATGATTGTAACCAACAACATCATGAGCTACAACAATGGAATACTAGGTTTTAAGTGGAGAACCAAGGGGTGGATGATTGTAACCAACAACATCTGAGCAACAACAATGGAATACTAGGTTTTAAGTGGGAGAACCAAGGGGTGAATGATTGTAACCAACAACATCCTGAGCTACAACAATGGAATACTAGGTCTTAAGTGAGAACCAAGGGGGTGGATGATTGTAACCACAACATCCTGAGCTACAACAATGGAATACTAGGTTTAAGTGAGAGAACCAAGGGGTGGATGATTGTAACAAACAAAATCCTGAGCTACAACAATGGAATACTAGGTTTAAGTGAGAGAACCAAGGGTGGATGATTGTAACCAACAACATCCTGAGCTACAACAATGGAATACTAGGTTTTAAGTGAGAGAACCAAGGGGTGGATGATTGTAACCAACAACATCATGAGCTACAACAATGGAATACTAGGTCTTAAGTGAGAGAACCAAGGTGTGGATGATTGTAACCAACAACATCCTGAGCTACAACAATGGAATACTAGGTCTTAAGTGGGAGAACCAAGGGGTGGATGATTGTAACCAACAACATCATGAGCTACAACAATGGAATACTAGGTTTTAAGTGGGAGAACCAAGGGGTGAATGATTGTAACCAACAACATCATGAGCAACAACAATGGAATACTAGGTCTTAAGTGGGAGAACCAAGGGGTGGATGATTGTAACCAACAACATCATGAGCTACAACAATGGAATACTAGGTTTTAAGTGGGAGAACCAAGGGGTGGATGATTGTAACCAACAACATCATGAGCTACAACAATGGAATACTAGGTTTTAAGTGGGAGAACCAAGGGGTGGATGATTGTAACCAACAACATCATGAGCTACAACAATGGAATACTAGGTTTAAGTGGGAGAACCAAGGGGTGAATGATTGTAACCAACAACATCATGAGCTACAACAATGGAATACTAGGTTTAAGTGGGAGAACCAAGGGGTGGATGATTGTAACCAACAACATCATGAGCTACAACAATGGAATACTAGGTTTAAGTGGGAGAACCAAGGGGTGGATGATTGTAACCAACAACATCCTGAGCAACAACAATGGAATACTAGGTTTTAAGTGGGAGAACCAAGGGTGGATGATTGTAACCAACAACATCATGAGCTACAACAATGGAATACTAGGTTTAAGTGGGAGAACCAAGGGGTGGATGATTGTAACCAACAACATCCTGAGCAACAACAATGGAATACTAGGTTTTAAGTGGGAGAACCAAGGGTGTGAATGATTGTAAAAAAGAAATCATGAGCTACAACAATGGAATAATGTTCTTAAGTGGGAGAACCAAGGGGTGGATGATTGTAACCAAGAACATCATGAGCTACAACAATGGAATAACTAGTCTTAAGTGGGAGAACCAAGGGATGAATGATTGTAAACAAGAACATCATGAGCTACAACAATGGAATACTAGGTCTTAAGTGGGAGAACCAAGGGTGGATGATTGTAACCAAGAACATCATGAGCAACAACAATGGAATACTAGGTCTTAAGTGGGAGAACCAAGATTGTGGATGATTGTAACCAACAACATCATGAGCTACAACAATGGAATACTAGGTTTTAAGTGGGAGAACCAAGGGGTGGATGATTGTAACCAACAACATCTGAGCAACAACAATGGAATACTAGGTTTAAGTGGAGAGAACCAAGGGGTGAATGATTGTAACCAACAACATCCTGAGCTACAACAATGGAATACTAGGTCTTAAGTGAGAACCAAGGGGTGGATGATTGTAACCACAACATCCAGAGCTACAACAATGGAATACTAGGTTTTAAGTGAGAGAACCAAGGGGTGGATGATTGTAACAAACAAAATCCTGAGCTACAACAATGGAATACTAGGTCTTAAGTGAGAGACCAAGGGGTGGATGATTGTAACCAACAACATCCTGAGCTACAACAATGGAATACTAGGTTTTAAGTGAGAGAACCAAGGGGTGGATGATTGTAACCAACAACATCATGAGCTACAACAATGGAATACTAGGTCTTAAGTTGGAGAACCAAGGTGTGGATGATTGTAACCAAAACATCTGAGCTACAACAATGGAATAATGTAGTCTTAAGTGGGAGAACCAAGGGGTGGATGATTGTAACCAACAAATCCTGAGCTACAACAATGGAATACTAGGTTTTAAGTGGGAGAACCAAGGGGTGGATGATTGTAACAACAACAATCATGAGCTACAACAATGGAATACTAGGTTTTAAGTGGGAGAACCAAGGGGTGGATGATTGTAACCAACAACATCTGAGCAACAACAATGGAATACTAGGTTCTTAAGTGGGAGAACCAAGGGGTGAATGATTGTAACCAAGAACATCATGAGCTACAACAATGGAATACTAGGTTTTAAGTGGAGAACCAAGGGTGAATGATTGTAACCAAGACATCATGAGCAACAACAATGGAATACTAGGTCTTAAGTGGAGAACCAAGATTGTTATGATTGTAACCAACAACATCATGAGCTACAACAATGGAATACTAGGTTTTAAGTGGGAGAACCAAGGGGTGGATGATTGTAACCAACAACATCCTGAGCAACAACAATGGAATACTAGGTTTTAAGTGGGAGAACCAAGGGGTGAATGATTGTAACCAACAACATCATGAGCTACAACAATGGAATACTAGGTTTTAAGTGGGAGAACCAAGGGTGATGATTGTAACCAAGAACATCATGAGCTACAACAATGGAATACTAGGTTTTAAGTGGGAGAACCAAGGGGTGGATGATTGTAACCAACAACATCCTGAGCAACAACAATGGAATACTAGGTTTTAGTGAGAGAACCAAGGGGTGGATGATTGTAACCAACAACATCATGAGCTACAACAATGGAATACTAGGTTTTAAGTGGGAGAACCAGGGGGTGATGATTGTAACCAACAACATCATGAGCTACAACAATGGAATACTAGGTTTTAAGTGGGAGAACCAAGGGTGATGATTGTAACCAACAACATCCTGAGCTACAACAATGGAATACTAGGTCTTAAGTGGAGAGAACCAAGGGGTGGATGATTGTAACCAACAACATCTGAGCTACAACAATGGAATACTAGGTCTTAAGTGAGAACCAAGGGGTGGATGATTGTAACCACAACATCCTGAGCTACAACAATGGAATACTAGGTTTTAAGTGGGAGAACCAAGGGGTGGATGATTGTAACCAACAACATCCTGAGCTACAACAATGGAATACTAGGTTTTAAGTGGGAGAACCAAGGGGTGGATGATTGTAACCAACAACATCATGAGCTACAACAATGGAATACTAGGTCTTAAGTGGGAGAACCAAGGGATGAATGATTGTAACCAAGAACATCATGAGCTCAACAATGGAATACTAGGTCTTAAGTGGGAGAACCAAAGGGTGAATGATTGTAACCAAGAACATCATGAGCAACAACAATGGAATACTAGGTATTAAGTGGGAGAACCAAGGGTGGATGATTGTAACCAACAACATCATGAGCTACAACAATGGAATACTAGGTTTAAGTGGAGAACCAAGGGGTGGATGATTGTAACCAACAACATCCTGAGCAACAACAATGGAATACTAGGTTTTAAGTGGGAGAACCAAGGGGTGAATGATTGTAACCAACAACATCATGAGCTACAACAATGGAATACTAGGTTTTAAGTGGGAGAACCAAGGGGTGGATGATTGTAACCAACAACATCCTGAGCAACAACAATGGAATACTAGGTTTAAGTGGGAGAACCAAGGGTGAATGATTGTAAAAAAGAACATCATGAGCTACAACAATGGAATAATGTAGGTCTTAAGTGGGAGAACCAAGGGTGGATGATTGTAACCAACAAATCATGAGCTACAACAATGGAATAATGTAGTCTTAAGTGGGAGAACCAAGGGATGAATGTTGTAACCAAGAACATCATGAGCTACAACAATGGAATACTAGGTCTTAAGTGGAGAACCAAGGGGTGAATGATTGTAACCAACAACATCATGAGCACAACAATGGAATACTAGGTTAAGTGGGAGAACCAAGGGGTGGATGATTGTAACCAAACATCATGAGCTACAACAATGGAATACTAGGTTTTAAGTGGGAGAACCAAGGGGGGATGATTGTAACCAACAAATCCTGAGCTACAACAATGGAATACTAGGTCTTAAGTGGGAGAACCAAGGGGTGGATGATTGTAACCAACAACATCCTGAGCTACAACAATGGAATACTAGGTGTTTAAGTGAGAGAACCAAGGGTGGATGATTGTAACCAACAACATCATGAGCTACAACAATGGAATACTAGGTCTTAAGTGGAGAACCAAGGGGTGGATGATTGTAACCAACAACATCCTGAGCTACAACAATGGAATACTAGGTCTTAAGTGGGAGAACCAAGGGGTGGATGATTGTAACCAACAACATCCTGAGCTACAACAATGGAATACTAGGTTTAAGTGGGAGAACCAAGGGGTGGATGATTGTAACCAACAACATCCTGAGCTACAACAATGGAATACTAGGTTTTAAGTGGGAGAACCAAGGGGTGGATGATTGTAACCAACAACATCATGAGCTACAACAATGGAATACTAGGTTTTAAGTGGGAGAACCAAGGGGTGGATGATTGTAACCAACAACATCATGAGCTACAACAATGGAATACTAGGTTTTAAGTGGGAGAACCAAGGGGTGGATGATTGTAACCAACAACATCCTGAGCTACAACAATGGAATACTAGGTTTTAAGTGAGAGACCAAGGGGTGATGATTGTAACCAACAACATCTGAGCTACAACAATGGAATACTAGGTTTTAAGTGAGAACCAAGGGGTGGATGATTGTAACCAACAACATCTGAGCTACAACAATGGAATACTAGGTTTTAAGTGGGAGAACCAAGGGATGAATGATTGTAACCAACAACATCATGAGCTACAACAATGGAATACTAGGTTTTAAGTGGGAGAACCAAGGGGTGAATGATTGTAACCAACAACATCATGAGCAACAACAATGGAATACTAGGTTCTTAGTGGGAGAACCAAGATTGTTTATGATTGTAACCAACAACATCATGAGCTACAACAATGGAATACTAGGTTTTAAGTGGGAGAACCAAGGGGTGGATGATTGTAACCAACAACATCCTGAGCAACAACAATGGAATACTAGGTTTAAGTGGGAGAACCAAGGGGTGGATGATTGTAACCAACAACATCATGAGCTACAACAATGGAATACTAGGTCTTAAGTGGGAGAACCAAGGGATGAATGATTGTAACCAAGAACATCATGAGCTACAACAATGGAATACTAGGTCTTAAGTGGGAGAACAAAGGGTGAATGATTGTAACCAAGAACATCATGAGCAACAACAATGGAATACTAGGTATTAAGTGGGAGAACCAAGGGTGTTATGATTGTAACCAACAACATCATGAGCTACAACAATGGAATACTAGGTTTTAAGTGGGAGAACCAAGGGGTGGATGATTGTAACCAACAACATCCTGAGCAACAACAATGGAATACTAGGTTTTAAGTGGGAGAACCAAGGGGTGAATGATTGTAACCAACAACATCATGAGCTACAACAATGGAATACTAGGTTTTAAGTGGGAGAACCAAGGGGTGGATGATTGTAACCAACAACATCCTGAGCACAACAATGGAATACTAGGTTTTAAGTGGGAGAACCAAGGTGTGAATGATTGTAAAAAAGAACATCATGAGCTACAACAATGGAATATGTAGTCTTAAGTGGGAGAACCAAGGGGTGGATGATTGTAACCAAGAAAATCATGAGCTACAACAATGGAATAATGTAGTTTAAGTGGGAGAACCAAGGGATGAATGATTGTAAACAAGAACATCATGAGCTACAACAATGGAATACTAGGTCTTAAGTGGGAGAACCAAGGGTGGAATGATTGTAACCAAGAACATCATGAGCAAACAATGGAATACTAGGTCTTAAGTGGGAGAACCAAGATGTTTATGATTGTAACCAACAACATCATGAGCTACAACAATGGAATACTAGGTTTTAAGTGGAGAACCAAGGGGTGGATGATTGTAACCAACAACATTCTGAGCAACAACAATGGAATACTAGGTTTTAAGTGGGAGAACCAAGGGGTGAATGATTGTAACCAACAACATCCTGAGCTACAACAATGGAATACTAGGTCTTAAGTGAGAACCAAGGGGGTGGATGATTGTAACCACAACATCCAGAGCTACAACAATGGAATACTAGGTTTTAAGTGAGAGAACCAAGGGGTGGATGATTGTAACAAACAAACATCCTGAGCTACAACAATGGAATACTAGGTCTTAAGTGAGAGAACCAAGGGGTGGATGATTGTAACCAAAACATCCTGAGCTACAACAATGGAATACTAGGTATTAAGTGAGAGAACCAAGGGGTGGATGATTGTAACCAACAACATCATGAGCCACAACAATGGAATACTAGGTCTTAAGTGGAGAACCAAGGTGTGGATGATTGTAACCAATAACATCATGAGCTACAACAATGAAATATGTAGTCTTAAGTGGGAGAACCAAGGTGTGGATGATTGTAACCAACAACATCCTGAGCTACAACAATGGAATACTAGGTTTTAAGTGGGAGAACCAAGGGTGGATGATTGTAACCAACAACATCATGAGCTACAACAATGGAATACTAGGTTTTAAGTGGGAGAACCAAGGGGTGGATGATTGTAACCAACAACATCCTGAGCAACAACAATGGAATACTAGGTCTTAAGTGGGAGAACCAAGGGGTGAATGATTGTAACCAAGAACATCATGAGCTACAACAATGGAATACTAGGTTTAAGTGGGAGAACCAAGGGGGTGAATGATTGTAACCAAGAACATCATGAGCAACAACAATGGAATACTAGGTCTTAAGTGGGAGAACCAAGTGTGGATGATTGTAACCAACAACATCATGAGCTACAACAATGGAATACTAGGTTTAAGTGGGAGAACCAAGGGGTGGATGATTGTAACCAACAACATCCTGAGCACAACAATGGAATACTAGGTTTTAAGTGGGAGAACCAAGGGGTGAATGATTGTAACCAACAACATCATGAGCTACAACAATGGAATACTAGGTTTTAAGTGGGAGAACCAAGGGGTGAATGATTGTAACCAACAACATCATGAGCTACAACAATGGAATACTAGGTTTAAGTGGGAGAACCAAGGGGTGGATGATTGTAACCAACAACATCCTGAGCAACAACAATGGAATACTAGGTTTTAGTGGGAGAACCAAGTGGTGGATGATTGTAACCAACAACATCATGAGCTACAACAATGGAATACTAGGTTTAAGTGGGAGAACCAAGGGGTGGATGATTGTAACCAACAACATCCTGAGCTACAACAATGGAATACTAAGTTTTAAGTGGGAGAACCAAGGGGTGATGATTGTAACCAACAACATCCTGAGCTACAACAATGGAATACTAGGTCTTAAGTGGGAGAACCAAGGGGTGGATGATTGTAACCAACAACATCCTGAGCTACAACAATGGAATACTAGGTTTTAAGTGGGAAACAAAGGGGTGGATGATTGTAACCAACAACATCATGAGCTACAACAATGGAATACTAGGTTTAAGTGGGAGAACCAAGGGGTGGAATGATTGTAACCAAGACATCATGAGCTACAACAATGGAATACTAGGTTTTAAGTGGGAGAACCAAGGGGTGAATGATTGTAACCAAGAACATCATGAGCAACAACAATGGAATACTAGGTCTTAAGTGGGAGAACCAAGATTGTGGATGATTGTAACCAACAACATCATGAGCTACAACAATGGAATACTAGGTTTAAGTGGGAGAACCAAGGGGTGGATGATTGTAACCAACAACATCCTGAGCAACAACAATGGAATACTAGGTTTTAAGTGGGAGAACCAAGGGGTGGATGATTGTAACCAACAACATCATGAGCTACAACAATGGAATACTAGGTCTTAAGTGGAGAACCAAGGGGTGAATGATTGTAACCACAACATCATGAGCTACAACAATGGAATACTAGGTCTTAAGTGGGAGAACCAAAGGGTGAATGATTGTAACCAACAACATCATGAGCAACAACAATGGAATACTAGGTTTAAGTGGGAGAACCAAGGGGTGGATGATTGTAACCAACAACATCATGAGCTACAACAATGGAATACTAGGTTTTAAGTGGGAGAACCAAGGGTGGATGATTGTAACCAACAACATCCTGAGCAACAACAATGGAATACTAGGTTTTAAGTGGGAGAACCAAGGGTGATGATTGTAACCAACAACATCATGAGCTACAACAATGGAATACTAGGTTTTAAGTGGGAGAACCAAGGGGTGGATGATTGTAACCAACAACATCCTGAGCAACAACAATGGAATACTAGGTTTTAAGTGGGAGAACCAAGGTGTGAATGATTGTAAAAAAGAACATCATGAGCTACAACAATGGAATACTGGTCTTAAGTGGGAGAACCAAGGGGTGGATGATTGTAACCAAGAAAATCATGAGCTACAACAATGGAATACTAGGTCTTAAGTGGGAGAACCAAGGGGTGAATGATTGTAAACAAGAACATCATGAGCTACAACAATGGAATACTAGGTCTTAAGTGGGAGAACCAAGGGGTGAATGATTGTAACCAAGAACATCATGAGCAACAACAATGGAATACTAGGTCTTAAGTGGGAGAACCAAGATTGTTTATGATTGTAACAACAACATCATGAGCTACAACAATGGAATACTAGGTTTTAAGTGGGAGAACCAAGGGGTGGATGATTGTAACCAACAACATTCTGAGCAACAACAATGGAATACTAGGTTTTAAGTGGGAGAACCAAGGGGTGATGATTGTAACCAACAACATCCTGAGCTACAACAATGGAATACTAGGTTTAAGTGAGAACCAAGGGGTGGATGATTGTAACCACTAACATCCAGAGCTACAACAATGGAATACTAGGTTTTAAGTGGAGAGAACCAAGGGGTGGATGATTGTAACCAACAACATCCTGAGCTACAACAATGGAATACTAGGTCTTAAGTGAGAGAACCAAGGGGTGGATGATTGTAACCAATAACATCCTGAGCTACAACAATGGAATACTAGGTTTTAAGTGAGAGAACCAAGGGGTGGATGATTGTAACCAACAACATCATGAGCTACAACAATGGAATACTAGGTTTAAGTTGGAGAACCAAGGTGGATGATTGTAACCAACAACATCTGAGCTACAACAATGGAATAATGTAGTCTTAAGTGGGAGAACCAAGGGGTGGATGATTGTAACCAACAACATCCTGAGCTACAACAATGGAATACTAGGTTTTAAGTGGGAGAACCAAGGGGTGGATGATTGTAACCAACAACATCATGAGCTACAACAATGGAATACTAGGTTTTAAGTGGGAGAACCAAGGGGTGGATGATTGTAACCAACAACATCCTGAGCAACAACAATGGAATACTAGGTCTTAAGTGGGAGAACCAAGGGGTGAATGATTGTAACCAAGAACATCATGAGCTACAACAATGGAATACTAGGTTTTAAGTGGGAGAACCAAGGGGTGAATGATTGTAACCAACAACATCATGAGCAACAACAATGGAATACTAGGTTTAAGTGGGAGAACCAAGTGGTGGATGATTGTAACCAACAACATCATGAGCTACAACAATGGAATACTAGGTTTTAAGTGGGAGAACCAAGGGGTGGATGATTGTAACCAACAACATCTGAGCAACAACAATGGAATACTAGGTTTAAGTGGGAGAACCAAGGGTGGAATGATTGTAACCAACAACATCATGAGCTACAACAATGGAATACTAGGTTTTAAGTGGGAGAACCAAGGGGTGGATGATTGTAACCAAGAACATCATGAGCTACAACAATGGAATACTAGGTTTAAGTGGGAGAACCAAGGGGTGGATGATTGTAACCAACAACATCTGAGCTACAACAATGGAATACTAGGTTTTAAGTGGGAGAACCAAGGGGTGGATGATTGTAACCAACAACATCCTGAGCTACAACAATGGAATACTAGGTTTAAGTGGGAGAACCAAGGGGTGGATGATTGTAACCAACAACATCTGAGCTACAACAATGGAATACTAGGTTTTAAGTGGGAGAACCAAGGGTGGATGATTGTAACCAACAACATCCTGAGCTACAACAATGGAATACTAGGTCTTAAGTGGGAGAACCAAGGGGTGGATGATTGTAACCAACAACATCCTGAGCTACAACAATGGAATACTAGGTTTAAGTGAGAACCAAGGGGTGGATGATTGTAACCAACAACATCATGAGCTACAACAATGGAATACTAGGTTTTAAGTGGGAGAACCAAGGGGTGGATGATTGTAACCAACAACATCCTGAGCTACAACAATGGAATACTAGGTTTAAGTGGGAGAACCAAGGGGTGGATGATTGTAACCAACAACATCATGAGCTACAACAATGGAATACTAGGTCTTAAGTGGGAGAACCAAGGGGTGAATGATTGTAACCAACAACATCATGAGCTACAACAATGGAATACTAGGTCTTAAGTGGGAGAACCAAAGGGTGAATGATTGTAACCAAGAACATCATGAGCAACAACAATGGAATACTAGGTTTTAAGTGGGAGAACCAAGATTGTTTATGATTGTAACCAACAACATCATGAGCTACAACAATGGAATACTAGGTTTTAAGTGGGAGAACCAAGGGGTGGATGATTGTAACCAACAACATCCTGAGCAACAACAATGGAATACTAGGTTTTAAGTGGGAGAACCAAGGGGTGAATGATTGTAACCAACAACATCATGAGCTACAACAATGGAATACTAGGTTTTAAGTGGGAGAACCAAGGGGTGGATGATTGTAACCAACAACATCCTGAGCAACAACAATGGAATACTAGGTTTTAAGTGGGAGAACCAAGGGGTGAATGATTGTAAAAAGAACATCATGAGCTACAACAATGGAATACTAGTCTTAAGTGGGAGAACCAAGGGGTGGATGATTGTAACCAACAACATCATGAGCTACAACAATGGAATACTAGTCTTAAGTGGGAGAACCAAGGGATGAATGATTGTAAACAAGAACATCATGAGCTACAACAATGGAATACTAGGTCTTAAGTGGGAGAACCAAGGGGTGGATGATTGTAACCAACAACATCATGAGCTACAACAATGGAATACTAGGTCTTAAGTGGGAGAACCAAGGTGTGGATGATTGTAACCAACAACATCATGAGCTACAACAATGGAATACTAGGTTTTAAGTGGGAGAACCAAGGGGTGGATGATTGTAACCAACAACATCCTGAGCAACAACAATGGAATACTAGGTTTTAAGTGGGAGAACCAAGGGGTGGATGATTGTAACCAACAACATCATGAGCTACAACAATGGAATACTAGGTCTTAAGTGGGAGAACCAAGGGGTGGATGATTGTAACCAACAACATCTGAGCTACAACAATGGAATACTAGGTTTTAAGTGGGAGAACCAAGGGGTGATGATTGTAACCAACAACATCCTGAGCTACAACAATGGAATACTAGGTTTAAGTGGGAGAACCAAGGGGTGGATGATTGTAACCAACAAATCATGAGCTACAACAATGGAATACTAGGTTTTAAGTGGAGAACCAAGGGGTGGATGATTGTAACCAAACATCATGAGCAACAACAATGGAATACTAGGTTTTAAGTGGGAGAACCAAGGGGTGAATGATTGTAACCAAGAACATCATGAGCTACAACAATGGAATACTAGGTCTTAAGTGGGAGAACCAAGGGTGAATGATTGTAACCAAGAACATCATGAGCAACAACAATGGAATACTAGGTCTTAAGTGGGAGAACCAAGGGTGGATGATTGTAACCAACAACATCATGAGCTACAACAATGGAATACTAGGTTTTAAGTGGGAGAACCAAGGGGTGGATGATTGTAACCAACAACATCCTGAGCAACAACAATGGAATACTAGGTTTTAAGTGGGAGAACCAAGGGGTGAATGATTGTAACCAACAACATCATGAGCTACAACAATGGAATACTAGGTTTTAAGTGGGAGAACCAAGGGGTGGATGATTGTAACCAACAACATCCTGAGCAACAACAATGGAATACTAGGTTTTAAGTGGGAGAACCAAGGTGTGATGATTGTAAAAAAACATCATGAGCTACAACAATGGAATACTAGGTCTTAAGTGGGAGAACCAAGGGGTGGATGATTGTAACCAGAAACATCATGAGCTACAACAATGGAATACTAGGTCTTAAGTGGGAGAACCAAGGGGTGATGATTGTAACCAAGAACATCATGAGCTACAACAATGGAATACTAGGTCTTAAGTGGGAGAACCAAGGGGTGAATGATTGTAACCAAGAACATCATGAGCAACAACAATGGAATACTAGGTCTTAAGTGGGAGAACCAAGGTGTTATGATTGTAACCAACAACATCATGAGCTACAACAATGGAATACTAGGTTTTAAGTGGGAGAACCAAGGGGTGGATGATTGTAACCAACAACATCTGAGCTACAACAATGGAATACTAGGTTTTAAGTGGGAGAACCAAGGGGTGGATGATTGTAACCAACAACATCTGAGCTACAACAATGGAATACTAGGTTTTAAGTGGGAGAACCAAGGGGTGATGATTGTAACCAACAACATCCTGAGCTACAACAATGGAATACTAGGTTTTAAGTGGGAGAACCAAGGGGTGGATGATTGTAACCAACAACATCCTGAGCTACAACAATGGAATACTAGGTTTAAGTGGGAGAACCAAGGGGTGGATGATTGTAACCAACAACATCATGAGCTACAACAATGGAATACTAGGTTTAAGTGGGAGAACCAAGGGGTGATGATTGTAACCAACAACATCCTGAGCTACAACAATGGAATACTAGGTTTTAAGTGGGAGAACCAAGGGGTGGATGATTGTAACCAACAACATCCTGAGCTACAACAATGGAATACTAGGTCTTAAGTGAGAACCAAGGGGTGGATGATTGTAACCAACAACATCATGAGCTACAACAATGGAATACTAGGTTTTAAGTGGGAGAACCAAGGGTGGAATGATTGTAACCAAGAACATCATGAGCTACAACAATGGAATACTAGGTCTTAAGTGGGAGAACCAAGGGGTGAATGATTGTAACCAAGAACATCATGAGCAACAACAATGGAATACTAGGTCTTAAGTGGGAGAACCAAGGGGTGGATGATTGTAACCAACAACATCATGAGCTACAACAATGGAATACTAGGTTTTAAGTGGGAGAACCAAGGGGTGGATGATTGTAACCAACAACATCCTGAGCAACAACAATGGAATACTAGGTTTTAAGTGGGAGAACCAAGGGGTGAATGATTGTAACCAACAACATCATGAGCTACAACAATGGAATACTAGGTTTTAAGTGGGAGAACCAAGGGGTGGATGATTGTAACCAACAACATCCTGAGCAACAACAATGGAATACTAGGTTTTAAGTGGGAGAACCAAGGGGTGATGATTGTAAACAAGAACATCATGAGCTACAACAATGGAATAACTAGTCTTAAGTGGGAGAACCAAGGGGTGGATGATTGTAACCAAGAACATCATGAGCTACAACAATGGAATACTAGGTCTTAAGTGGGAGAACCAAGGGATGAATGATTGTAACCAAGAACATCATGAGCTACAACAATGGAATACTAGGTCTTAAGTGGGAGAACCAAGGGGTGAATGATTGTAACCAAGAACATCATGAGCAACAACAATGGAATACTAGGTCTTAAGTGGGAGAACCAAGATTGTGGATGATTGTAACCAACAACATCATGAGCTACAACAATGGAATACTAGGTTTTAAGTGGGAGAACCAAGGGGTGGATGATTGTAACCAACAACATCTGAGCAACAACAATGGAATACTAGGTTTTAAGTGGGAGAACCAAGGGGGAATGATTGTAACCAACAACATCCTGAGCTACAACAATGGAATACTAGGTTTTAAGTGGGAGAACCAAGGGGTGGATGATTGTAACCAACAACATCCTGAGCAACAACAATGGAATACTAGGTTTTAAGTGGGAGAACCAAGGGTGGATGATTGTAACCAACAACATCATGAGCTACAACAATGGAATACTAGGTTTAAGTGGGAGAACCAAGGGGTGGATGATTGTAACCAACAACATCCTGAGCAACAACAATGGAATACTAGGTTTTAAGTGGGAGAACCAAGGGGTGGATGATTGTAACCAAGAACATCATGAGCTACAACAATGGAATACTAGGTTTTAAGTGGGAGAACCAAGGGGTGAATGATTGTAACCAACAACATCATGAGCAACAACAATGGAATACTAGTTTTAAGTGGGAGAACCAAGGGGTGGATGATTGTAACCAACATCATGAGCTACAACAATGGAATACTAGTTTAAGTGGGAGAACCAAGGGGTGGATGATTGTAACCAACAACATCATGAGCTACAACAATGGAATACTAGGTCTTAAGTGGGAGAACCAAGGGATGAATGATTGTAACCAAGAACATCATGAGCTACAACAATGGAATACTAGGTCTTAAGTGGGAGAACCAAGGGTGGATGATTGTAACCAAAACATCCTGAGCAACAACAATGGAATACTAGGTTTAAGTGGGAGAACCAAGGGGTGATGATTGTAACCAACAACATCCTGAGCTACAACAATGGAATACTAGGTTTAAGTGGGAGAACCAAGGGGTGGATGATTGTAACCAACAACATCCTGAGCTACAACAATGGAATACTAGGTTTAAGTGAGAACCAAGGGGTGGATGATTGTAACCAACAACATCATGAGCTACAACAATGGAATACTAGGTTTTAAGTGGGAGAACCAAGGGGTGATGATTGTAACCAAAAACATCATGAGCTACAACAATGGAATACTAGGTCTTAAGTGGGAGAACCAAAGGGTGAATGATTGTAACCAAGAACATCATGAGCAACAACAATGGAATACTAGGTCTTAAGTGGGAGAACCAAGGGGTGGATGATTGTAACCAACAACATCATGAGCTACAACAATGGAATACTAGGTTTAAGTGGGAGAACCAAGGGGTGGATGATTGTAACCAACAACATCCTGAGCAACAACAATGGAATACTAGGTTTTAAGTGGGAGAACCAAGGGTGAATGATTGTAACCAACAACATCATGAGCTACAACAATGGAATACTAGGTTTTAAGTGGGAGAACCAAGGGGTGGATGATTGTAACCAACAACATCCTGAGCAACAACAATGGAATACTAGGTTTTAAGTGGGAGAACCAAGGGGTGGATGATTGTAACAAACAACATCATGAGCTACAACAATGGAATACTAGGTTTTAAGTGGGAGAACCAAGGGGTGGATGATTGTAACCAACAACATCATGAGCTACAACAATGGAATACTAGGTTTAAGTGGGAGAACCAAGGGGTGATGATTGTAACCAACAACATCATGAGCTACAACAATGGAATACTAGGTCTTAAGTGGGAGAACCAAGGGGTGGATGATTGTAACCAACAACATCCTGAGCTACAACAATGGAATACTAGGTCTTAAGTGAGAACCAAGGGGTGGATGATTGTAACCACAACATCCTGAGCTACAACAATGGAATACTAGGTTTTAAGTGAGAGAACCAAGGGGTGGATGATTGTAACCAACAAAATCCTGAGCTACAACAATGGAATACTAGGTTTTAAGTGGGAGAACCAAGGGGTGGATGATTGTAACCAACAACATCCTGAGCTACAACAATGGAATACTAGGTCTTAAGTGGGAGAACCAAGGGATGAATGATTGTAACCAAGAACATCATGAGCTACAACAATGGAATACTAGGTCTTAAGTGGGAGAACCAAGGGTGAATGATTGTAACCAAGAACATCATGAGCAACAACAATGGAATACTAGGTCTTAAGTGGGAGAACCAAGATTGGATGATTGTAACCAACAACATCATGAGCTACAACAATGGAATACTAGGTTTTAAGTGGGAGAACCAAGGGGTGGATGATTGTAACCAACAACATCCTGAGCAACAACAATGGAATACTAGGTTTTAAGTGGGAGAACCAAGGGGTGAATGATTGTAACCAACAACATCATGAGCTACAACAATGGAATACTAGGTTTTAAGTGGGAGAACCAAGGGGTGGATGATTGTAACCAACAACATCCTGAGCAACAACAATGGAATACTAGGTTTTAAGTGGGAGAACCAAGGTGTGAATGATTGTAACCAAGAACATCATGAGCTACAACAATGGAATAATGTAGTCTTAAGTGGGAGAACCAAGGGGTGGATGATTGTAACCAACAAAATCATGAGCTACAACAATGGAATACTAGGTCTTAAGTGGGAGAACCAAGGGATGAATGATTGTAACCAAGAACATCATGAGCAACAACAATGGAAT
The DNA here is from genome assembly GCA_032433765.1 of Megaustenia siamemsis. Lineage (NCBI taxonomy): Eukaryota > Metazoa > Mollusca > Gastropoda > Stylommatophora > Ariophantidae > Megaustenia > Megaustenia siamemsis. The sequence goes on from JAVIAB010000046.1 coordinate 44,430,972, forward strand.
ACTAGGTTTTAAGTGGGAGAACCAAGGAGTGGATGATTGTAACCAACATCATGAGCTACAACAATGGAATACTAGTCTTAAGTGGGAGAACCAAGGGGTGGATGATTGTAACCAAGAACATCATGAGCTACAACAATGGAATACTAGGTCTTAAGTGGGAGAACCAAGGGGTGAATGATTGTAACCAAGAACATCATGAGCTACAACAATGGAATACTAGGTCTTAAGTGGGAGAACCAAGGGGTGGATGATTGTAACCAACAACATCCTGAGCTACAACAATGGAATACTAGGTTTTAAGTGGGAGAACCAAGGGTGGATGATTGTAACCAACAACATCATGAGCTACAACAATGGAATACTAGTTCTTAAGTGGGAGAACCAAGGGGTGGATGATTGTAACCAACAACATCATGAGCTACAACAATGGAATACTAGGTTTAAGTGGGAGAACCAAGGGGTGATGATTGTAACCAACAACATCCTGAGCTACAACAATGGAATACTAGGTCTTAAGTGAGAGAACCAAGGGGTGGATGATTGTAACCAACAACATCCTGAGCTACAACAATGGAATACTAGGTCTTAAGTGAGAACAAAGGGGTGGATGATTGTAACCACTAACATCCAGAGCTACAACAATGGAATACTAGGTTTTAAGTGGGAGAACCAAGGGGTGGATGATTGTAACCAACAACATCCTGAGCTACAACAATGGAATACTAGGTTTAAGTGGGAGAACCAAGGGGTGGATGATTGTAACCAACAACATCCTGAGCTACAACAATGGAATACTAGGTTTTAAGTGGGAGAACCAAGGGGTGGATGATTGTAACCAACAACATCATGAGCCACAACAATGGAATACTAGGTCTTAAGTGGGAGAACCAAGGTGTGATGATTGTAACCAACAACATCATGAGCTACAACAATGGAATAATGTAGGTCTTAAGTGGGAGAACCAAGGTGTGGATGATTGTAACCAACAACATCCTGAGCTACAACAATGGAATACTAGGTTTTAAGTGGGAGAACCAAGGGGTGGATGATTGTAACCAACAACATCATGAGCTACAACAATGGAATACTAGGTTTTAAGTGGGAGAACCAAGGGGTGGATGATTGTAACCAACAACATCATGAGCAACAACAATGGAATACTAGGTTTAAGTGGGAGAACCAAGGGGTGAATGATTGTAACCAAGAACATCATGAGCTACAACAATGGAATACTAGGTTTTAAGTGGGAGAACCAAGGGGTGGATGATTGTAACCAACAACATCATGAGCTACAACAATGGAATACTAGGTTTAAGTGGGAGAACCAAGGGGTGGATGATTGTAACCAACAACATCCTGAGCAACAACAATGGAATACTAGTTTTAAGTGGGAGAACCAAGGGGTGATGATTGTAACCAACAACATCCTGAGCTACAACAATGGAATACTAGGTCTTAAGTGAGAGAACCAAGGGGTGGATGATTGTAACCAACAACATCCTGAGCTACAACAATGGAATACTAGGTCTTAAGTGAGAACCAAAGGGGGTGGATGATTGTAACCACAACATCCTGAGCTACAACAATGGAATACTAGGTTTTAAGTGAGAGAACCAAGGGGTGGATGATTGTAACAAACAAAATCCTGAGCTACAACAATGGAATACTAGGTCTTAAGTGAGAGAACCAAGGGGTGAATGATTGTAACCAATAACATCCTGAGCTACAACAATGGAATACTAGGTTTTAAGTGGGAGAACCAAGGGGTGGATGATTGTAACCAACAACATCATGAGCTACAACAATGGAATACTAGGTCTTAAGTGGGAGAACCAAGGTGTGGATGATTGTAACCAACAACATCATGAGCTACAACAATGGAATAATGTAGTCTTAAGTGGGAGAACCAAGGTGTGGATGATTGTAACCAACAACATCATGAGCTACAACAATGGAATACTAGGTCTTAAGTGGGAGAACCAAGGGGTGGATGATTGTAACCAAACCATGAGCTACAACAATGGAATACTAGGTTTAAGTGGGAGAACCAAGGGGTGGATGATTGTAACCAACAACATCATGAGCTACAACAATGGAATACTAGGTCTTAAGTGGGAGAACCAAGGGGTGGATGATTGTAACCAACAACATCCTGAGCTACAACAATGGAATACTAGGTTTAAGTGGGAGAACCAAGGGGTGATGATTGTAACCAACAACATCCTGAGCTACAACAATGGAATACTAGGTCTTAAGTGAGAGAACCAAGGGGTGGATGATTGTAACCAACAACATCCTGAGCTACAACAATGGAATACTAGGTTTTAAGTGAGAGAACCAAGGGGTGGATGATTGTAACCAACAACATCATGAGCTACAACAATGGAATACTAGGTTTAAGTGGGAGAACCAAGGGGTGGATGATTGTAACCAAGAACATCATGAGCTACAACAATGGAATACTAGGTCTTAAGTGGGAGAACCAAGGGGTGAATGATTGTAACCAAGAACATCATGAGCAACAACAATGGAATACTAGGTTTAAGTGGGAGAACCAAGGGGTGGATGATTGTAACCAACAACATCATGAGCTACAACAATGGAATACTAGGTTTTAAGTGGGAGAACCAAGGGGTGGATGATTGTAACCAACAACATCCTGAGCAACAACAATGGAATACTAGGTTTTAAGTGGGAGAACCAAGGGGTGATGATTGTAACCAACAACATCATGAGCTACAACAATGGAATACTAGGTTTTAAGTGGGAGAACCAAGGGGTGGATGATTGTAACCAACAACATCATGAGCAACAACAATGGAATACTAGGTTTTAAGTGGGAGAACCAAGGGGTGAATGATTGTAAAAAGAACATCATGAGCTACAACAATGGAATAACTAGGTCTTAAGTGGGAGAACCAAGGGGTGGATGATTGTAACCAAGAAAATCATGAGCTACAACAATGGAATACTAGGTCTTAAGTGGGAGAACCAAGGGGTGGATGATTGTAACCAAGAACATCATGAGCTACAACAATGGAATACTAGGTCTTAAGTGGGAGAACCAAGGGGTGGATGATTGTAACCAACAACATCATGAGCAACAACAATGGAATACTAGGTCTTAAGTGGGAGAACCAAGATTGTGGATGATTGTAACCAACAACATCATGAGCTACAACAATGGAATACTAGGTTTAAGTGGGAGAACCAAGGGGTGGATGATTGTAACCAACAACATCTGAGCAACAACAATGGAATACTAGGTTTTAAGTGGGAGAACCAAGGGGTGGATGATTGTAACCAACAACATCCTGAGCTACAACAATGGAATACTAGGTTTTAAGTGGGAGAACCAAGGGGTGGATGATTGTAACCAACAACATCCTGAGCTACAACAATGGAATACTAGGTTTTAAGTGGGAGAACCAAGGGGTGGATGATTGTAACCAACAACATCATGAGCTACAACAATGGAATACTAGGTTTAAGTGGGAGAACCAAGGGGTGGATGATTGTAACCAACAACATCCTGAGCTACAACAATGGAATACTAGGTTTTAAGTGGGAGAACCAAGGGGTGGATGATTGTAACCAAGAACATCATGAGCTACAACAATGGAATACTAGGTTTTAAGTGGGAGAACCAAGGGGTGAATGATTGTAACCAAGAACATCATGAGCAACAACAATGGAATACTAGTTTTAAGTGGGAGAACCAAGGAGTGGATGATTGTAACCAACATCATGAGCTACAACAATGGAATACTAGGTCTTAAGTGGGAGAACCAAGGGGTGGATGATTGTAACCAAGAACATCATGAGCTACAACAATGGAATACTAGGTCTTAAGTGGGAGAACCAAGGGATGAATGATTGTAACCAAGAACATCATGAGCTACAACAATGGAATACTAGGTCTTAAGTGGGAGAACCAAGGGGTGGATGATTGTAACCAACAACATCATGAGCTACAACAATGGAATACTAGGTTTTAAGTGGAGAACCAAGGGGTGATGATTGTAACCAACAACATCATGAGCTACAACAATGGAATACTAGGTTTTAAGTGGGAGAACCAAGGGGTGGATGATTGTAACCAACAACATCCTGAGCTACAACAATGGAATACTAGGTTTTAAGTGGGAGAACCAAGGGGTGGATGATTGTAACCAACAACATCATGAGCACAACAATGGAATACTAGGTTTTAAGTGGGAGAACCAAGGGGTGATGATTGTAACCAAGAACATCATGAGCTACAACAATGGAATACTAGGTTTAAGTGGGAGAACCAAAGGGTGAATGATTGTAACCAAGAACATCATGAGCACAACAATGGAATACTAGGTCTTAAGTGGGAGAACCAAGATTGGATGATTGTAACCAACAACATCATGAGCTACAACAATGGAATACTAGGTTTTAAGTGGGAGAACCAAGGGGTGGATGATTGTAACCAACAACATCCTGAGCAACAACAATGGAATACTAGGTTTTAAGTGGGAGAACCAAGGGGTGAATGATTGTAACCAACAACATCATGAGCTACAACAATGGAATACTAGGTTTTAAGTGGGAGAACCAAGGGGTGGATGATTGTAACCAACAACATCTGAGCAACAACAATGGAATACTAGGTTTTAAGTGGGAGAACCAAGGGTGGATGATTGTAACCAACAACATCATGAGCTACAACAATGGAATACTAGGTTTTAAGTGGGAGAACCAAGGGGTGGATGATTGTAACCAACAACATCATGAGCTACAACAATGGAATACTAGGTTTTAAGTGGGAGAACCAAGGGGTGATGATTGTAACCAACAACATCCTGAGCTACAACAATGGAATACTAGGTCTTAAGTGAGAGAACCAAGGGGTGGATGATTGTAACCAACAACATCCTGAGCTACAACAATGGAATACTAGGTCTTAAGTGAGAACCAAGGGGTGGATGATTGTAACCACAACATCCTGAGCTACAACAATGGAATACTAGGTTTAAGTGGGAGAACCAAGGGGTGGATGATTGTAACAAACAACATCCTGAGCTACAACAATGGAATACTAGGTTTTAAGTGGGAGAACCAAGGGGTGGATGATTGTAACCAACAACATCCTGAGCTACAACAATGGAATACTAGGTCTTAAGTGGGAGAACCAAGGGTGAATGATTGTAACCAAGAACATCATGAGCTACAACAATGGAATACTAGGTCTTAAGTGGGAGAACCAAAGGGTGAATGATTGTAACCAACAACATCATGAGCAACAACAATGGAATACTAGGTCTTAAGTGGGAGAACCAAGATTGTTTATGATTGTAACCAACAACATCATGAGCTACAACAATGGAATACTAGGTTTTAAGTGGGAGAACCAAGGGGTGGATGATTGTAACCAACAACATCCTGAGCAACAACAATGGAATACTAGGTTTTAAGTGGGAGAACCAAGGGGTGAATGATTGTAACCAACAACATCATGAGCTACAACAATGGAATACTAGGTTTTAAGTGGGAGAACCAAGGGGTGGATGATTGTAACCAACAACATCCTGAGCTACAACAATGGAATACTAGGTTTTAAGTGGGAGAACCAAGGGTGGATGATTGTAACCAACATCATGAGCTACAACAATGGAATACTAGGTCTTAAGTGGGAGAACCAAGGGGTGGATGATTGTAACCAACAACATCATGAGCTACAACAATGGAATACTAAGTCTTAAGTGGGAGAACCAAGGGTGATGATTGTAACCAACAACATCATGAGCTACAACAATGGAATACTAGGTTTTAAGTGAGAGAACCAAGGGGTGGATGATTGTAACCAACAACATCCTGAGCTACAACAATGGAATACTAGGTCTTAAGTGGGAGAACCAAGGGGTGGATGATTGTAACCACAACATCCTGAGCTACAACAATGGAATACTAGGTCTTAAGTGGGAGAACCAAGGGTGGATGATTGTAACCAACAACATCCTGAGCTACAACAATGGAATACTAGGTTTTAAGTGGGAGAACCAAGGGGTGGATGATTGTAACCAACAACATCCTGAGCTACAACAATGGAATACTAGGTTTTAAGTGGGAGAACCAAGGGGTGATGATTGTAACCAAGAACATCATGAGCTACAACAATGGAATACTAGGTCTTAAGTGGGAGAACCAAGGGTGAATGATTGTAACCAAGAACATCATGAGCAACAACAATGGAATACTAGGTCTTAAGTGGGAGAACCAAGATTGTGATGATTGTAACCAACAACATCATGAGCTACAACAATGGAATACTAGGTTTAAGTGGGAGAACCAAGGGTGGATGATTGTAACCAACAACATCCTGAGCAACAACAATGGAATACTAGGTTTAAGTGGAGAACCAAGGGGTGAATGATTGTAACCAACAACATCATGAGCTACAACAATGGAATACTAGGTTTTAAGTGGGAGAACCAAGGGGTGGATGATTGTAACCAACAACATCCTGAGCAACAACAATGGAATACTAGGTTTTAAGTGGGAGAACCAAGGTGTGAATGATTGTAAAAAAGAACATCATGAGCTACAACAATGGAATACTAGTTTTAAGTGGGAGAACCAGGGGTGGATGATTGTAACCAAGAACATCATGAGCTACAACAATGGAATACTAGGTCTTAAGTGGGAGAACCAAGGGTGAATGATTGTAACCAACAACATCATGAGCTACAACAATGGAATACTAGGTTTTAAGTGGGAGAACCAAGGGTGGATGATTGTAACCAACATCATGAGCTACAACAATGGAATACTAGTCTTAAGTGGGAGAACCAAGGGTGGATGATTGTAACCAAGAACATCATGAGCTACAACAATGGAATACTAGGTCTTAAGTGGGAGAACCAAGGGTGATGATTGTAACCAAGAACATCATGAGCTACAACAATGGAATACTAGGTCTTAAGTGGGAGAACCAAGGGGTGGATGATTGTAACCAACAACATCCTGAGCACAACAATGGAATACTAGGTTTTAAGTGGGAGAACCAAGGGGTGGATGATTGTAACCAACAACATCATGAGCTACAACAATGGAATACTAGGTCTTAAGTGGGAGAACCAAGGGGTGGATGATTGTAACCAACAACATCTTGAGCTACAACAATGGAATACTAGTTTTAAGTGGGAGAACCAAGGGGTGATGATTGTAACCAACAACATCCTGAGCTACAACAATGGAATACTAGGTCTTAAGTGAGAGAACCAAGGGTGGATGATTGTAACCAACAACATCCTGAGCTACAACAATGGAATACTAGGTCTTAAGTGAGATACCAAGGGGTGGATGATTGTAACCACTAACATCCAGAGCTACAACAATGGAATACTAGGTTTTAAGTGGGAGAACCAAGGGGTATGATTGTAACAAACAACATCCTGAGCTACAACAATGGAATACTAGGTCTTAAGTGAGAAACCAAGGGTGGATGATTGTAACCAATAACATCCTGAGCTACAACAATGGAATACTAGGTATTAAGTGAGAGAACCAAGGGGTGGATGATTGTAACCAACAACATCATGAGCCACAACAATGGAATACTAGGTCTTAAGTTGGAGAACCAAGGTGTGGATGATTGTAACCAACAACATCTTGAGCTACAACAATAGGAATACTGTAGTCTTAAGTGGGAGAACCAAGGTGTGGATGATTGTAACCAACACATCCTGAGCTACAACAATGGAATACTAGGTTTTAAGTGGGAGAACCAAGGGGTGGATGATTGTAACCAACAACATCATGAGCTACAACAATGGAATACTAGGTTTTAAGTGGGAGAACCAAGGGGTGGATGATTGTAACCAACAACATCCTGAGCAACAACAATGGAATACTAGGTTTTAAGTGGGAGAACCAAGGGGTGAATGATTGTAACCAAGAACATCATGAGCTACAACAATGGAATACTAGTTTTAAGTGGGAGAACCAAGGGGTGGATGATTGTAACCAACAACATCCTGAGCAACAACAATGGAATACTAGGTTTTAAGTGGGAGAACCAAGGGGTGGATGATTGTAACCAACAACATCCTGAGCACAACAATGGAATACTAGTTTTAAGTGGGAGAACCAAGGGTGATGATTGTAACCAACAACATCCTGAGCTACAACAATGGAATACTAGGTCTTAAGTGGGAGAACCAAGGGGTGGATGATTGTAACCAACAACATCCTGAGCTACAACAATGGAATACTAGGTCTTAAGTGGGAGACCAAGGGGGTGGATGATTGTAACCACAACATCCTGAGCTACAACAATGGAATACTAGGTTTAAGTGGGAGAACCAAGGGTGGATGATTGTAACAAACAAAATCCTGAGCTACAACAATGGAATACTAGGTCTTAAGTGGGAGAACCAAGGGTGATGATTGTAACCAACAACATCCTGAGCTACAACAATGGAATACTAGGTCTTAAGTGAGAGAACCAAGGGGTGGATGATTGTAACCAACAACATCATGAGCCACAACAATGGAATACTAGGTCTTAAGTGGGAGAACCAAGGTGTGGATGATTGTAACCAACAACATCTGAGCTACAACAATGGAATACTAGGTCTTAAGTGGGAGAACCAAGGTGTGGATGATTGTAACCAACAACATCCTGAGCTACAACAATGGAATACTAGGTCTTAAGTGGGAGAACCAAGGGGTGGATGATTGTAACCAACACCATGAGCTACAACAATGGAATACTAGGTTTAAGTGGGAGAACCAAGGGGTGGATGATTGTAACCAACAACATCATGAGCTACAACAATGGAATACTAGGTTTTAAGGGAGAACCAAGGGGTGGATGATTGTAACCAACAACATCCTGAGCTACAACAATGGAATACTAGGTTTTAAGTGGGAGAACCAAGGGATGAATGATTGTAACCAACAACATCATGAGCTACAACAATGGAATACTAGGTTTTAAGTGGGAGAACCAAGGGGTGGATGATTGTAACCAACAACATCCTGAGCAACAACAATGGAATACTAGGTTTTAAGTGGGAGAACCAAGGGTGATGATTGTAACCAACAACATCCTGAGCTACAACAATGGAATACTAGGTTTAAGTGAGAGAACCAAGGGTGGATGATTGTAACCAACAACATCCTGAGCTACAACAATGGAATACTAGGTCTTAAGTGAGAGACCAAGGGGTGGATGATTGTAACCACAACATCATGAGCTACAACAATGGAATACTAGGTTTAAGTGGGAGAACCAAGGGGTGGATGATTGTAACCAACAACATCCTGAGCTACAACAATGGAATACTAGGTCTTAAGTGGGAGAACCAAGGGTGAATGATTGTAACCAACAACATCTGAGCTACAACAATGGAATACTAGGTCTTAAGTGGGAGAACCAAGGGGTGATGATTGTAACCAACAACATCATGAGCTACAACAATGGAATACTAGGTTTAAGTGGGAGAACCAAGGGGTGGATGATTGTAACCAACAACATCATGAGCTACAACAATGGAATAACTAGTCTTAAGTGGGAGAACCAAGGGTGGATGATTGTAACCAACAACATCCTGAGCTACAACAATGGAATACTAGGTCTTAAGTGGGAGAACCAAGGGGTGGATGATTGTAACCAACATCATGAGCTACAACAATGGAATACTAGGTTTTAAGTGGGAGAACCAAGGGGTGGATGATTGTAACCAACAACATCATGAGCTACAACAATGGAATACTAGGTTTTAAGTGGGAGAACCAAGGGGTGGATGATTGTAACCAACAACATCCTGAGCAACAACAATGGAATACTAGGTTTTAAGTGGGAGAACCAAGGGGTGAATGATTGTAACCAAGAACATCATGAGCTACAACAATGGAATACTAGGTTTTAAGTGGGAGAACCAAGGGTGGATGATTGTAACCAAGAACATCATGAGCTACAACAATGGAATACTAGGTTTTAAGTGGGAGAACCAAGGGGTGATGATTGTAACCAAACAACATCATGAGCTACAACAATGGAATACTAGGTCTTAAGTGGGAGAACCAAGGGGTGGATGATTGTAACCAACAACATCATGAGCTACAACAATGGAATACTAGGTCTTAAGTGGGAGAACCAAGGGTGGATGATTGTAACCAAAAACATCATGAGCAACAACAATGGAATACTAGGTCTTAAGTGGGAGAACCAAGGGGTGGATGATTGTAACCAACAACATCATGAGCTACAACAATGGAATACTAGGTTTTAAGTGGGAGAACCAAGGGGTGGATGATTGTAACCAACAACATCCTGAGCAACAACAATGGAATACTAGGTTTTAAGTGGGAGAACCAAGGGGTGGATGATTGTAACCAACAACATCATGAGCTACAACAATGGAATACTAGGTTTTAAGTGGGAGAACCAAGGGTGGATGATTGTAACCAACAACATCCTGAGCTACAACAATGGAATACTAGGTTTTAAGTGGGAGAACCAAGGGGTGGATGATTGTAACCAACAACATCATGAGCTACAACAATGGAATACTAGGTTTTAAGTGGGAGAACCAAGGGGTGGATGATTGTAACCAACAACATCCTGAGCTACAACAATGGAATACTAGGTTTAAGTGGGAGAACCAAGGGTGAATGATTGTAACCAACAACATCATGAGCTACAACAATGGAATACTAGGTTTTAAGTGGGAGAACCAAGGGGTGGATGATTGTAACCAACAACATCATGAGCTACAACAATGGAATACTAGGTCTTAAGTGGGAGAACCAAGGGGTGGATGATTGTAACCAACAACATCCTGAGCTACAACAATGGAATACTAGGTTTTAAGTGGAGAACCAAGGGGTGGATGATTGTAACCAACAACATCATGAGCAACAACAATGGAATACTAGGTTTTAAGTGGGAGAACCAAGGGTGAATGATTGTAACCAACAACATCATGAGCTACAACAATGGAATACTAGGTTTTAAGTGGAAGAACCAAGGGGTGATGATTGTAACCAACAACATCCTGAGCAACAACAATGGAATACTAGGTTTTAAGTGGGAGAACCAAGGGGTGAATGATTGTAACCAACAACATCATGAGCTACAACAATGGAATACTAGGTTTTAAGTGGGAGAACCAAGGGGTGGATGATTGTAACCAACAACATCCTGAGCAACAACAATGGAATACTAGGTTTTAAGTGGGAGAACCAAGGGGTGAATGATTGTAACCAACAACATCATGAGCTACAACAATGGAATACTAGGTCTTAAGTGGGAGAACCAAGGGGTGGATGATTGTAACCAAGAACATCATGAGCTACAACAATGGAATACTAGGTCTTAAGTGGGAGAACCAAGGGTGAATGATTGTAACCAAAAACATCATGAGCAACAACAATGGAATACTAGGTCTTAAGTGGGAGAACCAAGGGGTGGATGATTGTAACCAACAACATCATGAGCTACAACAATGGAATACTAGGTTTTAAGTGGGAGAACCAAGGGGTGGATGATTGTAACCAACAACATCCTGAGCAACAACAATGGAATACTAGGTTTTAAGTGGGAGAACCAAGGGGTGGATGATTGTAACCAACAACATCATGAGCTACAACAATGGAATACTAGGTTTAAGTGGGAGAACCAAGGGGTGGATGATTGTAACCAACAACATCCTGAGCAACAACAATGGAATACTAGGTTTTAAGTGGGAGAACCAAGGGTGGATGATTGTAACCAACAACATCATGAGCTACAACAATGGAATACTAGGTTTTAAGTGGGAGAACCAAGGGGTGGATGATTGTAACCAACAACATCCTGAGCTACAACAATGGAATACTAGGTTTTAAGTGGGAGAACCAAGGTGTGAATGATTGTAACCAAGAACATCATGAGCTACAACAATGGAATACTAGGTTTTAAGTGGGAGAACCAAGGGGTGAATGATTGTAACCAAGAACATCATGAGCTACAACAATGGAATACTAGTCTTAAGTGGGAGAACCAAGGGTGGATGATTGTAACCACAACATCCTGAGCTACAACAATGGAATACTAGGTTTAAGTGGGAGAACCAAGGGGTGGATGATTGTAACCAACAACATCATGAGCTACAACAATGGAATACTAGTCTTAAGTGGGAGAACCAAGGGGTGGATGATTGTAACCAACAACATCCTGAGCTACAACAATGGAATACTAGGTTTAAGTGGGAGAACCAAGGGGTGGATGATTGTAACCAACAACATCCTGAGCAACAACAATGGAATACTAGGTTTTAAGTGGGAGAACCAAGGGTGAATGATTGTAACCAACAACATCATGAGCTACAACAATGGAATACTAGGTTTTAAGTGGGAGAACCAAGGGGTGGATGATTGTAACCAACAACATCCTGAGCAACAACAATGGAATACTAGGTTTTAAGTGGGAGAACCAAGGGTGAATGATTGTAACCAAGAACATCATGAGCTACAACAATGGAATACTAGGTTTAAGTGGGAGAACCAAGGGTGAATGATTGTAACAAGAACATCATGAGCAACAACAATGGAATACTAGGTTTTAAGTGGAGAACCAAGGGGTGAATGATTGTAACCAACAACATCATGAGCTACAACAATGGAATACTAGGTCTTAAGTGGGAGAACCAAGGGGTGGATGATTGTAACCAAGAACATCATGAGCAACAACAATGGAATACTAGGTTTTAAGTGGGAGAACCAAGGGGTGAATGATTGTAACCAACAACATCATGAGCTACAACAATGGAATACTAGGTTTTAAGTGGGAGAACCAAGGGGTGATGATTGTAACCAACAACATCCTGAGCTACAACAATGGAATACTAGGTCTTAAGTGGGAGAACCAAGGGTGGATGATTGTAACCAACAACATCCTGAGCTACAACAATGGAATACTAGGTCTTAAGTGAGAGAACCAAGGGGTGGATGATTGTAACCACAACATCCTGAGCTACAACAATGGAATACTAGGTTTTAAGTGAGAGAACCAAGGGTGGATGATTGTAACAACAAAATCCTGAGCTACAACAATGGAATACTAGGTTTAAGTGGGAGAACCAAGGGGTGGATGATTGTAACCAACAACATCATGAGCTACAACAATGGAATACTAGGTCTTAAGTGGGAGAACCAAGGGATGAATGATTGTAACCAAGAACATCATGAGCTACAACAATGGAATACTAGGTCTTAAGTGGGAGAACCAAGGGTGAATGATTGTAACCAAGAACATCATGAGCAACAACAATGGAATACTAGGTCTTAAGTGGGAGAACCAAGATGTGGATGATTGTAACCAACAACATCATGAGCTACAACAATGGAATACTAGGTTTTAAGTGGGAGAACCAAGGGGTGGATGATTGTAACCAACAACATCCTGAGCAACAACAATGGAATACTAGGTTTTAAGTGGGAGAACCAAGGGGTGAATGATTGTAACCAACAACATCATGAGCTACAACAATGGAATACTAGGTTTTAAGTGGGAGAACCAAGGGGTGGATGATTGTAACCAACAACATCCTGAGCAACAACAATGGAATACTAGGTTTTAAGTGGGAGAACCAAGGTGTGAATGATTGTAAAAAACAACATCATGAGCTACAACAATGGAATACTGTAGTCTTAAGTGGGAGAACCAAGGGGTGGATGATTGTAACCAACAACATCATGAGCTACAACAATGGAATACTAGGTCTTAAGTGGGAGAACCAAGGATGAATGATTGTAACCAAGAACATCATGAGCTACAACAATGGAATACTAGGTTTTAAGTGGGAGAACCAAGGGTGGATGATTGTAACCAACATCATGAGCTACAACAATGGAATACTAGTCTTAAGTGGGAGAACCAAGGGGTGGATGATTGTAACCAAGAACATCATGAGCTACAACAATGGAATACTAGGTCTTAAGTGGGAGAACCAAGGGTGAATGATTGTAACCAAGAACATCATGAGCTACAACAATGGAATACTAGTTCTTAAGTGGGAGAACCAAGGGGTGGATGATTGTAACCAACAACATCCTGAGCAACAACAATGGAATACTAGGTTTTAAGTGGGAGAACCAAGGGGTGGATGATTGTAACCAACAACATCATGAGCTACAACAATGGAATACTAGGTCTTAAGTGGGAGAACCAGGGGTGGATGATTGTAACCAACAACATCTTGAGCTACAACAATGGAATACTAGTTTTAAGTGGGAGAACCAAGGGGTGATGATTGTAACCAACAACATCCTGAGCTACAACAATGGAATACTAGGTCTTAAGTGGAGAACCAAGGGGTGGATGATTGTAACCAACAACATCCTGAGCTACAACAATGGAATACTAGGTCTTAAGTGAGAACCAAGGGGTGGATGATTGTAACCACTAACATCCTGAGCTACAACAATGGAATACTAGGTTTTAAGTGGGAGAACCAAGGGGTGGATGATTGTAACAACAAAATCCTGAGCTACAACAATGGAATACTAGGTCTTAAGTGAGAGAACCAAGGGGTGGATGATTGTAACCAATAACATCCTGAGCTACAACAATGGAATACTAGGTATTAAGTGAGAGAACCAAGGGGTGGATGATTGTAACCAACAACATCATGAGCACAACAATGGAATACTAGGTCTTAAGTGGAGAACCAAGGTGTGGATGATTGTAACCAACAACATCTGAGCTACAACAATGGAATAATGTAGTCTTAAGTGGGAGAACCAAGGTGTGGATGATTGTAACCAACAACATCCTGAGCTACAACAATGGAATACTAGGTTTTAAGTGGGAGAACCAAGGGGTGGATGATTGTAACCAACAACATCATGAGCTACAACAATGGAATACTAGGTTTAAGTGGGAGAACCAAGGGGTGGATGATTGTAACCAACAACATCCTGAGCAACAACAATGGAATACTAGGTTTTAAGTGGGAGAACCAAGGGGTGAATGATTGTAACCAACAACATCATGAGCTACAACAATGGAATACTAGGTTTTAAGTGGGAGAACCAAGGGGTGGATGATTGTAACCAACAACATCCTGAGCTACAACAATGGAATACTAGGTTTTAAGTGGGAGAACCAAGGGTGGATGATTGTAACCAACAACATCCTGAGCTACAACAATGGAATACTAGGTTTTAAGTGGGAGAACCAAGGGGTGGATGATTGTAACCAACAACATCATGAGCTACAACAATGGAATACTAGGTTTTAAGTGGGAGAACCAAGGGGTGGATGATTGTAACCAACAACATCCTGAGCTACAACAATGGAATACTAGGTTTTAAGTGGGAGAACCAAGGGGTGAATGATTGTAACCAAGAACATCATGAGCTACAACAATGGAATACTAGGTTTTAAGTGGGAGAACCAAGGGGTGAATGATTGTAACCAAGAACATCATGAGCTACAACAATGGAATACTAGGTCTTAAGTGGGAGAACCAAGGGTGGATGATTGTAACCAACAACATCCTGAGCAACAACAATGGAATACTAGGTTTTAAGTGGGAGAACCAAGGGTGGATGATTGTAACCAACAACATCCTGAGCAACAACAATGGAATACTAGGTTTTAAGTGGGAGAACCAAGGGGTGGATGATTGTAACCAACAACATCATGAGCTACAACAATGGAATACTAGGTTTTAAGTGGGAGAACCAAGGGTGATGATTGTAACCAACAACATCCTGAGCAACAACAATGGAATACTAGGTTTTAAGTGGGAGAACCAAGGGGTGAATGATTGTAACCAAGAACATCATGAGCTACAACAATGGAATACTAGGTTTTAAGTGGGAGAACCAAGGGGTGAATGATTGTAACCAAGAACATCATGAGCAACAACAATGGAATACTAGGTTTTAAGTGGGAGAACCAAGGGTGAATGATTGTAACCAAGAACATCATGAGCTACAACAATGGAATAATGTGGTCTTAAGTGGGAGAACCAAGGGGTGGATGATTGTAACCAACAACATCATGAGCTACAACAATGGAATACTAGGTCTTAAGTGGGAGAACCAAGGGGTGGATGATTGTAACCAACAACATCATGAGCAACAACAATGGAATACTAGGTCTTAAGTGGGAGAACCAAGGGGTGAATGATTGTAACCAACAACATCATGAGCTACAACAATGGAATACTAGGTTTTAAGTGGGAGAACCAAGGGTGGATGATTGTAACCAACAACATCCTGAGCAACAACAATGGAATACTAGGTTTTAAGTGGGAGAACCAAGGGGTGGATGATTGTAACCAACAACATCATGAGCTACAACAATGGAATACTAGGTTTTAAGTGGGAGAACCAAGGGTGGATGATTGTAACCAACAACATCCTGAGCAACAACAATGGAATACTAGGTTTTAAGTGGAGAACCAAGGGTGGATGATTGTAACCAACAACATCATGAGCTACAACAATGGAATACTAGGTTTTAAGTGGGAGAACCAAGGGGTGGATGATTGTAACCAACAACATCCTGAGCAACAACAATGGAATACTAGGTTTTAAGTGGGAGAACCAAGGGGTGAATGATTGTAACCAAGAACATCATGAGCTACAACAATGGAATACTAGGTTTTAAGTGGGAGAACCAAGGGGTGAATGATTGTAACCAAGAACATCATGAGCTACAACAATGGAATAATGTAGTCTTAAGTGGGAGAACCAAGGGTGGATGATTGTAACCACAACATCCTGAGCTACAACAATGGAATACTAGGTCTTAAGTGGGAGAACCAAGGGGTGAATGATTGTAACCAAGAACATCATGAGCTACAACAATGGAATACTAGTCTTAAGTGGGAGAACCAAGGGTGGATGATTGTAACCAACAACATCCTGAGCAACAACAATGGAATACTAGGTTTTAAGTGGGAGAACCAAGGGTGGATGATTGTAACCAACAACATCCTGAGCAACAACAATGGAATACTAGGTTTTAAGTGGGAGAACCAAGGGGTGAATGATTGTAACCAACAACATCATGAGCTACAACAATGGAATACTAGGTTTTAAGTGGGAGAACCAAGGGTGGATGATTGTAACCAACAACATCCTGAGCAACAACAATGGAATACTAGGTTTTAAGTGGGAGAACCAAGGGGTGAATGATTGTAACCAAGAACATCATGAGCTACAACAATGGAATACTAGGTTTTAAGTGGGAGAACCAAGGGGTGAATGATTGTAACCAAGAACATCATGAGCAACAACAATGGAATACTAGGTTTTAAGTGGGAGAACCAAGGGGTGAATGATTGTAACCAAGAACATCATGAGCTACAACAATGGAATAATGTAGTCTTAAGTGGGAGAACCAAGGGGTGGATGATTGTAACCAAGAACATCATGAGCAACAACAATGGAATACTAGGTCTTAAGTGGGAGAACCAAGGATGAATGATTGTAACCAAGAACATCATGAGCTACAACAATGGAATACTAAGTTTTAAGTGGGAGAACCAAGGGGTGATGATTGTAACCAACAACATCCTGAGCTACAACAATGGAATACTAGGTCTTAAGTGGGAGAACCAAGGGGTGGATGATTGTAACCAACAACATCCTGAGCTACAACAATGGAATACTAGGTCTTAAGTGGGAGAACCAAGGGGTGGATGATTGTAACCACAACATCATGAGCTACAACAATGGAATACTAGGTTTTAAGTGGGAGAACCAAGGGGTGGATGATTGTAACCAACAACATCCTGAGCTACAACAATGGAATACTAGGTTTTAAGTGGGAGAACCAAGGGGTGGATGATTGTAACCAACAACATCATGAGCTACAACAATGGAATACTAGGTCTTAAGTGGGAGAACCAAGGGGTGAATGATTGTAACCAACAACATCATGAGCTACAACAATGGAATACTAGGTCTTAAGTGGGAGAACCAAGGGTGAATGATTGTAACCAACAACATCATGAGCTACAACAATGGAATACTAGGTCTTAAGTGGGAGAACCAAGGGGTTTATGATTGTAACCAACAACATCATGAGCTACAACAATGGAATACTAGGTTTTAAGTGGGAGAACCAAGGGGTGAATGATTGTAAAAAGAACATCATGAGCTACAACAATGGAATACTAGTCTTAAGTGGGAGAACCAAGGGGTGGATGATTGTAACCAAGAAAATCATGAGCTACAACAATGGAATACTAGGTCTTAAGTGGGAGAACCAAGGGATGAATGATTGTAACCAAGAACATCATGAGCACAACAATGGAATACTAGGTTTTAAGTGGGAGAACCAAGGGGTGGATGATTGTAACCAACATCATGAGCTACAACAATGGAATAATGTAGTCTTAAGTGGGAGAACCAAGGGGTGGATGATTGTAACCAAGAACATCATGAGCTACAACAATGGAATACTAGGTCTTAAGTGGGAGAACCAAGGGATGAATGATTGTAACCAAGAACATCATGAGCTACAACAATGGAATACTAGTTTTAAGTGGGAGAACCAAGGGGTGGATGATTGTAACCAACAACATCCTGAGCAACAACAATGGAATACTAGGTTTTAAGTGGGAGAACCAAGGGGTGGATGATTGTAACCAACAACATCATGAGCTACAACAATGGAATACTAGGTCTTAAGTGGGAGAACCAGGGGTGGATGATTGTAACCAACAACATCTTGAGCTACAACAATGGAATACTAAGTTTTAAGTGGGAGAACCAAGGGGTGATGATTGTAACCAACAACATCCTGAGCTACAACAATGGAATACTAGGTCTTAAGTGAGAGAACCAAGGGGTGGATGATTGTAACCAACAACATCCTGAGACAACAATGGAATACTAGGTCTTAAGTGAGATACCAAAGGGGTGGATGATTGTAACCACTAACATCCTGAGCTACAACAATGGAATACTAGGTTTTAAGTGAGAGAACCAAGGGGTGGATGATTGTAACAAACAAAATCCTGAGCTACAACAATGGAATACTAGGTCTTAAGTGAGAGAATCAAGGGGTGGATGATTGTAACCAATAACATCCTGAGCTACAGCAATGGAATACTAGGTCTTAAGTGAGAGAACCAAGGGGTGGATGATTGTAACCAACAACATCATGAGCCACAACAATGGAATATTAGGTCTTAAGTTGGAGAACCAAGGTGTGGATGATTGTAACCAACAACATCTTGAGCTACAACAATAGAATAATGTAGTCTTAAGTGGGAGAACCAAGGTGTGGATGATTGTAACCAACAACATCCTGAGCTACAACAATGGAATACTAGGTTTAAGTGGGAGAACCAAGGGGTGAATGATTGTAACCAACAACATCATGAGCACAACAATGGAATACTAGGTTTTAAGTGGGAGAACCAAGGGGTGAATGATTGTAACCAAGAACATCATGAGCTACAACAATGGAATACTAGGTTTTAAGTGGGAGAACCAAGGGGTGGATGATTGTAACCAACAACATCCTGAGCAACAACAATGGAATACTAGGTTTTAAGTGGGAGAACCAAGGGGTGGATGATTGTAACCAACAACATCCTGAGCAACAACAATGGAATACTAGGTTTTAAGTGGGAGAACCAAGGTGTGAATGATTGTAAAAACAACATCATGAGCTACAACAATGGAATACTGTAGTCTTAAGTGAGAGAACCAAGGGTGGATGATTGTAACCAAGAACATCATGAGCTACAACAATGGAATACTAGGTCTTAAGTGGGAGAACCAAGGGGTGAATGATTGTAACCAAGAACATCATGAGCTACAACAATGGAATACTAGGTTTTAAGTGGGAGAACCAAGGGGTGGATGATTGTAACCAACATCATGAGCTACAACAATGGAATAATGTAGTCTTAAGTGGGAGAACCAAGGGTGGATGATTGTAACCAAGAACATCATGAGCTACAACAATGGAATACTAGGTCTTAAGTGGAGAACCAAGGGTGAATGATTGTAACCAAGAACATCATGAGCTACAACAATGGAATACTAGTTCTTAAGTGGGAGAACCAAGGGGTGGATGATTGTAACCAACAACATCCTGAGCAACAACAATGGAATACTAGGTTTTAAGTGGGAGAACCAAGGGTGGATGATTGTAACCAACAACATCATGAGCTACAACAATGGAATACTAGGTCTTAAGTGGGAGAACCAGGGGTGGATGATTGTAACCAACAACATCTTGAGCTACAACAATGGAATACTAGGTTTTAAGTGGGAGAACCAAGGGTGATGATTGTAACCAACAACATCCTGAGCTACAACAATGGAATACTAGGTCTTAAGTGGGAGAACCAAGGGGTGGATGATTGTAACCAACAACATCCTAGCTACAACAATGGAATACTAGGTCTTAAGTGAGATACCAAGGGGGTGGATGATTGTAACCACTAACATCCAGAGCTACAACAATGGAATACTAGGTTTTAAGTGAGAGAACCAAGGGGTGGATGATTGTAACCAACAAAATCCTGAGCTACAACAATGGAATACTAGGTCTTAAGTGAGAGAATCAAGGGGTGGATGATTGTAACCAATAACATCCTGAGCTACACAATGGAATACTAGGTTTAAGTGAGAGAACCAAGGGGTGGATGATTGTAACCAACAACATCATGAGCCACAACAATGGAATATTAGGTCTTAAGTTGGAGAACCAAGGTGTGGATGATTGTAACCAACAACATCTTGAGCTACAACAATGGAATACTGTAGTCTTAAGTGGGAGAACCAAGGGTGGATGATTGTAACCAACAGCATCCTGAGCTACAACAATGGAATACTAGGTTTTAAGTGGGAGAACCAAGGGTGGATGATTGTAACCAACAACATCATGAGCTACAACAATGGAATACTAGGTTTTAAGTGGGAGAACCAAGGGGTGGATGATTGTAACCAACAACATCCTGAGCAACAACAATGGAATACTAGGTTTTAAGTGGGAGAACCAAGGGGTGAATGATTGTAACCAAGAACATCATGAGCTACAACAATGGAATACTAGGTTTTAAGTGGGAGAACCAAGGGGTGGATGATTGTAACCAACAACATCCTGAGCAACAACAATGGAATACTAGGTTTTAAGTGGGAGAACCAAGGGTGGATGATTGTAACCAACAACATCCTGAGCAACAACAATGGAATACTAGGTTTTAAGTGGGAGAACCAAGGGGTGATGATTGTAACCAACAACATCCTGAGCTACAACAATGGAATACTAGGTCTTAAGTGGGAGAACCAAGGGGTGGATGATTGTAACCAACAACATCCTGAGCTACAACAATGGAATACTAGGTCTTAAGTGAGATACCAAGGGGTGGATGATTGTAACCACTAACATCCTGAGCTACAACAATGGAATACTAGGTTTTAAGTGGGAGAACCAAGGGGTGGATGATTGTAACAAACAAAATCCTGAGCTACAACAATGGAATACTAGGTCTTAAGTGGGAGAACCAAGGGTTGATGATTGTAACCAATAACATCCTGAGCTACAACAATGGAATACTAGGTCTTAAGTGGGAGAACCAAGGGGTGGATGATTGTAACCAACAACATCATGAGCTACAACAATGGAATACTAGGTCTTAAGTGGGAGAACCAAGGTGTGGATGATTGTAACCAACAACATCATGAGCTACAACAATGGAATACTAGTCTTAAGTGGGAGAACCAAGGGGTGGATGATTGTAACCAAGAACATCATGAGCTACAACAATGGAATACTAGGTCTTAAGTGGGAGAACCAAGGGGTGAATGATTGTAACCAAAACATCATGAGCAACAACAATGGAATACTAGGTCTTAAGTGGGAGAACCAAGGGGTGGATGATTGTAACCAACAACATCATGAGCTACAACAATGGAATACTAGGTTTTAAGTGGGAGAACCAAGGGGTGGATGATTGTAACCAACAACATCCTGAGCAACAACAATGGAATACTAGGTTTTAAGTGGGAGAACCAAGGGTGGATGATTGTAACCAATAACATCATGAGCTACAACAATGGAATACTAGGTCTTAAGTGGGAGAACCAAGGGGTGGATGATTGTAACCAACAACATCCTGAGCTACAACAATGGAATACTAGGTCTTAAGTGAGATACCAAGGGGTGGATGATTGTAACCACTAACATCCTGAGCTACAACAATGGAATACTAGGTTTTAAGTGGGAGAACCAAGGGGTGGATGATTGTAACCAACAAATCCTGAGCTACAACAATGGAATACTAGGTCTTAAGTGAGAGAACCAAGGGGTGGATGATTGTAACCAATAACATCCTGAGCTACAACAATGGAATACTAGGTTTTAAGTGAGAGAACCAAGGGGTGGATGATTGTAACCAACAACATCATGAGCCACAACAATGGAATACTAGGTTTTAAGTGGGAGAACCAAGGGGTGGATGATTGTAACCAACAACATCATGAGCTACAACAATGGAATACTAGTCTTAAGTGGGAGAACCAAGGGTGGATGATTGTAACCAAGAACATCATGAGCTACAACAATGGAATACTAGGTCTTAAGTGGGAGAACCAAGGGGTGAATGATTGTAACCAAAAACATCATGAGCTACAACAATGGAATACTAGGTTTTAAGTGGGAGAACCAAGGGGTGGATGATTGTAACCAACAACATCATGAGCTACAACAATGGAATACTAGGTTTTAAGTGGGAGAACCAAGGGGTGGATGATTGTAACCAACAACATCCTGAGCAACAACAATGGAATACTAGGTTTTAAGTGGGAGAACCAAGGGGTGGATGATTGTAACCAACAACATCATGAGCTACAACAATGGAATACTAGGTTTTAAGTGGGAGAACCAAGGGGTGGATGATTGTAACCAACAACATCATGAGCTACAACAATGGAATACTAGGTTTTAAGTGGGAGAACCAAGGGGTGGATGATTGTAACCAACAACATCCTGAGCAACAACAATGGAATACTAGGTTTTAAGTGGGAGAACCAAGGGGTGAATGATTGTAACCAAGAACATCATGAGCTACAACAATGGAATACTAGGTTTTAAGTGGGAGAACCAAGGGGTGAATGATTGTAACCAAGAACATCATGAGCTACAACAATGGAATAATGTAGTCTTAAGTGGGAGAACCAAGGGGTGGATGATTGTAACCAAGAACATCATGAGCTACAACAATGGAATACTAGGTCTTAAGTGGGAGAACCAAGGGTGAATGATTGTAACCAAGAACATCATGAGCTACAACAATGGAATAATGTAGTCTTAAGTGGGAGAACCAAGGGGTGGATGATTGTAACCAAAAACATCCTGAGCAACAACAATGGAATACTAGGTTTTAAGTGGGAGAACCAAGATTGTTTATGATTGTAACCAACAACATCATGAGCTACAACAATGGAATACTAGGTTTTAAGTGGGAGAACCAAGGGTGGATGATTGTAACCAACAACATCATGAGCTACAACAATGGAATACTAGGTTTTAAGTGGAAGAACCAAGGGCTGGATGATTGTAACCAACAACATCCTGAGCAACAACAATGGAATACTAGGTTTTAAGTGGGAGAACCAAGGGGTGAATGATTGTAACCAAGAACATCATGAGCTACAACAATGGAATACTAGGTTTTAAGTGGGAGAACCAAGGGGTGAATGATTGTAACCAAGAACATCATGAGCAACAACAATGGAATACTAGGTTTTAAGTGGGAGAACCAAGGGGTGAATGATTGTAACCAAGAACATCATGAGCTACAACAATGGACTAATGTAGTCTTAAGTGGGAGAACCAAGGGGTGGATGATTGTAACCAAGAACATCATGAGCAACAACAATGGAATACTAGGTCTTAAGTTGGAGAACCAAGGGATGAATGATTGTAACCAAGAACATCATGAGCTACAACAATGGAATACTAGGTTTTAAGTGGGAGAACCAAGGGGTGATGATTGTAACCAACAATATCCTGAGCTACAACAATGGAATACTATGGTCTTACGTGAGAGAACCAAGGGGTGGATGATTGTAACCAACAACATCCTAAGCTACAACAATGGAACACTAGGTCTTAAGTGAGATACCAAAGGGGTGGATGATTGTAACCACTAACATCCTGAGCTACAACAATGGAATACTAGGTTTTAAGTGAGAGAACCAAGGGATGGATGATTGTAACAAACAAAATCCTGAGCTACAACAATGGAATACTAGGTTTTAAGTGGGAGAACCAAGGGGTGGATGATTGTAACCAACAACATCATGAGCTACAACAATGGAATACTAGGTCTTAAGTGGGAGAACCAAGGGATGAATGATTGTAACCAAGAACATCATGAGCTACAACAATGGAATACTAGGTCTTAAGTGGGAGAACCAAAGGGTGAATGATTGTAACCAAGAACATCATGAGCAACAACAATGGAATACTAGGTCTTAAGTGGGAGAACCAAGATTGTTTATGATTGTAACCAACAACATCATGAGCTACAACAATGGAATACTAGGTTTTAAGTGGGAGAACCAAGGGGTGGATGATTGTAACCAACAACATCCTGAGCAACAACAATGGAATACTAGGTTTTAAGTGGGAGAACCAAGGGGTGAATGATTGTAACCAACAACATCATGAGCTACAACAATGGAATACTAGGTTTTAAGTGGGAGAACCAAGGGGTGGATGATTGTAACCAACAACATCCTGAGCAACAACAATGGAATACTAGGTTTTAAGTGGGAGAACCAAGGTGTGAATGATTGTAAAAAAGAACATCATGAGCTACAACAATGGAATAATGTAGTCTTAAGTGGGAGAACCAAGGGGTGGATGATTGTAACCAAGAAAATCATGAGCTACAACAATGGAATACTAGGTCTTAAGTGGGAGAACCAAGGGATGAATGATTGTAACCAAGAACATCATGAGCAACAACAATGGAATACTAGATTTTAAGTGGGAGAACCAAGGAGTGGATGATTGTAACCAACATCATGAGCTACAACAATGGAATAATGTAGTCTTAAGTGGGAGAACCAAGGGGTGGATGATGGTAACCAAGAACATCATGAGCTACAACAATGGAATACTAGGTCTTAAGTGGGAGAACCAAGGGATGAATGATTGTAACCAAGAACATCATGAGCTACAACAATGGAATACTAGGTCTTAAGTGGGAGAACCAAGGGGTGGATGATTGTAACCAACAACATCCTGAGCAACAACAATGGAATACTAGGTTTTAAGTGGGAGAACCAAGGGGTGGATGATTGTAACCAACAACATCATGAGCTACAACAATGGAATACTAGGTCTCAAGTGGGAGAATCAGGGGGTGGATGATTGTAACCAACAACATCTTGAGCTACAACAATGGAGTACTAAGTTTTAAGTGGGAGAACCAAGGGGTGATGATTGTAACCAACAATATCCTGAGCTACAACAATGGAATACTATGGTCTTACGTGAGAGAACCAAGGGGTGGATGATTGTAACCAACAACATCCTAAGCGACAACAATGGAATACTACGTCTTAAGTGAGATACCAAAGGGGGTGGATGATTGTAAGCACTAACATCCAGATCTACAACAATGGAATACTAGGTTTTAAGTGAGAGAACCAAGGGGTGGATGATTGTAACAAACAAAATCCTGACCTACAACAATGGAATACTAGGTCTTAAGTGAGAGAATCAAGGTGTGGATGATTATAACCAATAACATCCTGAGCTACAGCAATGGAATACTAGGTATTAAGTGAGAGAACCAAGGGGTGGATGATTGTAACCAACAACATCATGAGCCACAACAATGGAATATTAGGTCTTAAGTTGGAGAACCAAGGTGTGGATGATTGTAACCAACAACATCTTGAGCTACAACAATAGAATAATGTATTCTTAAGTGGGAGAACCAAGGTGTGGATGATTGTAACCAACAGCATCCTGAGCTACAACAATGGAATACTAGGTTTTAAGTGGGAGAACCAAGGGGTGGATGATTGTAACCAACAACATCATGAGCTACAAAAATGGAATACTAGGTTTTAAGTGGGAGAACCAAGGGGTGGATGATTGTAACCAACAACATCCTGAGCAACAACAATGGAATACTAGGTTTTAAGTGGGAGAACCAAGGGGTGAATGATTGTAACCAAGAACATCATGAGCTACAACAATGGAATACTAGGTTTTAAGTGGGAGAACCAAGGGGTGGATGATTGTAACCAACAACATCCTGAGCAACAACAATGGAATACTAGGTTTTAAGTGGGAGAACCAAGTGGTGGATGATTGTAACCAACAACATCCTGAGCAACAACAATGGAATACTAAGTTTTAAGTGGGAGAACCAAGGGGTGATGATTGTAACCAACAATATCCTGAGCTACAACAATGGAATACTATGGTCTTACGTGAGAGAACCAAGGGTGGATGATTGTAACCAACAACATCCTAAGCTACAACAATGGAACACTAGGTCTTAAGTGAGATACCAAAGGGCGTGGATGATTGTAACCACTAACATCCTGAGCTACAACAATGGAATACTAGGTTTTAAGTGAGAGATCCAAGGGGTGGATGATTGTAACAAACAAAATCCTGAGCTACAACAATGGAATACTAGGTCTTAAGTGAGAGAATCAAGGGTGGATGATTGTAACCAATAACATCCTGAGCTACAGCAATGGAATACTAGGTCTTAAGTGAGAGAACCAAGGGGTGGATGATTGTAACCAACAACATCATGAGCCACAACAATAGAATATTAGGTCTTAAGTTGGAGAACCAAGGTGTGGATGATTGTAACCAACAACATCTTGAGCTACAACAATAGAATAATGTAGTCTTAAGTGGGAGAACCAAGGGGTGGATGATGGTAACCAAGAACATCATGAGCTACAACAATGGAATACTAGGTCTTAAGTGGGAGAACCAAGGGGTGAATGATTGTAACCAAAAACATCATGAGCAACAACACTGGAATACTAGGTCTTAAGTGGGAGAACCAAGATTGTTTATGATTGTAACCAACAACATCATGAGCTACAACAATGGAATACTAGATTTTAAGTGGGAGAACCAAGGGGTGGATGATTGTAACCAACAACATCCTGAACAACAACAATGGAATACTAGGTTTTAAGTGGGAGAACCAAGGGGTGGATGCTTGTAACCAACAACATCATGAGCTACAACAATGGAATACTAGGTTTTAAGTGGGAGAACCAAGGGGTGGATGATTGTAACCAACAACATCCTGAGCAACAACAATGGAATACTAGGTTTTAAGTGGGAGAACCAAGGGGTGGATGATTGTAACCAACAACATCATGAGCTACAACAATGGAATACTAGGTTTTAAGTGGGAGAACCAAGGGGTGGATGATTGTAACCAACAACATCCTGAGCAACAACAATGGAATACTAGGTTTTAAGTGGGAGAACCAAGGGGTGAATGATTGTAACCAAGAACATCATTAGCTACAACAATGGAATACTAGGTCTTAAGTGGGAGAACCAAGGGGTGGATGATTGTAACTAAGAACATCATGAGCAACAACAATGGAATACTAGGTTTTAAGTGGGAGAACCAAGGGGTGAATGATTGTAGCCAAGAACATCATGAGCTACAACAATGGAATAATGTAGTCTTAAGTGGGAGAACCAAGGGGTGGATGATTGTAACCAAGAACATCATGAGCTACAACAATGGAATACTAGGTCTTAAGTGGGAGAACCAAGGGGTGAATGATTGTAACCAAGAACATCATGAGCTACAACAATGGAATACTAGGTCTTAAGTGGGAGAACCAAACGGATGAATGCTTGTAACCAACAACATCCCGAGCTAAAACAAGCAGTGTGACAACTATTCTAGGATAGGATACAACTCATCACATACCACTCTATGACGCATGTTGTATTGACAAGCTAGAAGTGGATCAATGTGGTGTTATCTTGCCATCTATTACTTCTACAGAAATCATACTCTCATTAAAATGAGGGAACATTCAAATCTTTCTAAAGGTAACCTCGTGGCGCTCTTTGTATTGTGCTCACAAAGAGAATATAAGCTATGAATGGTGAAACAATATTGAGACTGCACCTAATTTAAACACAATATTACCAGCAATTTTAACATTTAGAAAATATATACGAGCTCAATGAACTTACCTGCGCATGCTGGTACAAATATAAATGCCGTGATCAAATTAAACAGCATTTTGTCGATTTCGCTTTTTTTGCCTTGTTTATTTTTTTGAAAGCATGCTATTGGAAATATAAAAAAAAACAGTAAGAGAATTATACACTGAAAACAATAATTATTACGAATCATATATTTTGGGAAAGCTATAGATCAGTTTACTGATACTGCGAGAACAGTACAAGTAAATCTAATGTAAATAAATGCTTACTATTCTGAGGATTTTATGAGAATAACAGAGACAATCACTCATTAAAATAGATAAGGTGCAAATGTGGGAAAGGATGAAGAGGGAAATTGAAATGATTCATGGATACAGAGTTGAGCAGCAAAAACTAGTCACATAATGTAAATGTCACATCGTGTAGTCGTCACATCGATCAGCAGTCACAACATGTAGTCGTTGTCTCAATTAGTAGTCACAACAAGTAGTCGTCGTATCGATTAGTAGTCACAACATGTAGTCGTCGTATCGATTAGTAGTCACAACATGTAGTCGTCGTATCGATTAGTAGTCACAACATGTAGTCGTCGTATCAATTAGTAGTCGGATCATAAACCCATCATATCGATTAATAGTCACACAGTATAGTCAACTCATCAATTAGTAATCACAACATGTAGTCATCACACCAATTAGTAGTTACAACATGTAGTCGTCGTATCAATAAGTAGTCGGATCATAAAGCCATCATATCGATTAATAGTCACACGGTATAGTCAACTCATCAATTAGCAGTAAAATCTATTAGTAGTCACAACATGTAATCGTCACATCAATTAGTAATCACAACATGTAGTCATCACACCAATTAGTAGTTACAACATGTAGTTGTCAGATCAATTACCAGTCACACTGACGTCGACTACTAGTCACAATCTATAGTTGTCATATCGGTTATCAGTCACAACATGTAGTCGTCAATCAATGAAAAGTCACAACGTGTAGTTGTCACATTGACTAGCAGTCACACCATATTAGTCGTCAATCAATGAAAAGTCACAACATGTAGTTGTCACATTGACTAGCAGTCACACCATATTAGTCATCAATCAATGAAAAGTCACAACATGTAGTTGTCACATTGACTAGCAGTCACACCATATTAGTCGTCAATCAATGAAAAGTCACAACATGTAGTCGTTATAACATCGATTACCAATCACATCATGTAAAATTCACACCCATTAATCGCCAAAATGACTATTTGTCACATTGATTAGTCGTCACATAGTTTAGTCGTTCCATTCTTTAGTCGCCATATAGACTAATCGTCACATAGACTAGTCGTCACATAGACTAGTCGTCACAAAGACTAGCCGTCACACAGACTAGTCACATCAGATAAGTATTACAGAAGTACAGTCATGTATCTCGCCTTGTGAATGCTAGGTCTAAGAATTGTTACCAGCCGATACGATTCTCTTTAATCTATTTAAACATAGTACAGTGCTGCCTTGTATTCGAACTTAATTCGTTCAAGGAGGTCATTCGAACTCTGAATTGTTCGAAATCCAATCAATTTGTTTCCATTAAATATGATGGAAAGTTAATATATTCGTTCTCAGACCCTAAACAAAACCCATATTGATAAATTTCTATAGCAGAGGGTCATAAATTAACAAACGATACCACATAAATACCATGTTAAAAATAAACATTTAAACAATAAATCAAATACACAAACACTATATATATCAAAATAAAAATGTGCACTCATTGTTACTTAGGAGTGGTGGTGCTCCGTGTTGCTAGTGGACAGGACGAGGGACGTTATTGTTTGAGAGGATAGTTATTTTCCTAAAAGCAAACAACAAAACCTTTAGTGTTCTCTCCCTTTCTCTTTCTCTCCTACCTCTTATCGCTAATGGTTTGTTTCACTTCCCCTCTTTTCTAGATCCGCCACACGTGTACCACTTTCATGCTTCACGATAAGCTAGCTCCCTTTCACTTATAATTTTTTACAATTTTCATGTCAGAAACTCACATGTTGCACGACGATCTTTGCTCGCAGACTTTGTACAGGCTCTTTATATAATCTGTTTAACTTAAGCTCACCATTTTTCGGTGAGGCAACAATGGAAAAAAGGGATCTTTGGTAAGGGGTCAAGGCAAAGAAATGCATATAAAAGCGAAGCGGTGGAAGCAGATTGTAAAGGAGATAATTTTAAAAAATATAGAAAACAATGGGATGGTTAAAGCTTTACGTTGATAATGGACGACACAAATATTGAAAGACGTTTCGGCTCAACAAGCCTTCAGCTGGAACAACAAACAACACACACACACATACAGGTAAGGAAAACAAAATTAGCCATACATCATTAACTAACAATGAAGTATCTAAAACAAAATAATTTAGAATTAGTATGAGAAATAAAAATGAGAATATCTTCCCTGTGGATTGTGATGTGGCCAGAAGTAAAATGAACGAGGGCTAGAATACACGGTATAGTTGACCAGATAATGGGAGGGTCAATACACAGGCGGAAGGGTATATATATATATATATATATATATATATATATATATATATATATATATATATATATATATATGGTCACACGCATACGTGTGCGTATACATGCACGTGAAAAAGTGCGCATCCAGCATACAGTCCAGACCTAAGTCTGTGTGCATACAAAAAGCACAAAGAATAAACCAGAAGAATACTTAGTACCCGAAAGGAGGAATGAGCCAAGAAAATGTAAAAAGTTATGTATCTTGTAGTGCTGGTGGAAATGGTATCGCCTTGCACAAAGTTAAGCAACCCAGACACAAGTGATATATGAGACCACTAAAGTGTCGCAGTGTGGTCTAGTAGAGGTGATCTGTGAATAGCGTGGTATGTTCATACACTAATGTGCTCATATATGAGCAAAAAAAGTAGAATATGCAATAGGAAACGAGCTGTTACAATGAAACAATGTGTATTAGTGTGATGCATTCATGAATCGTGGGGTCAACGAACCCATTTGGACTATTTTCCAAACCCAATCGACTGCGGTCGCTGGAGTGGCAAAGGACAATGCCAGCGGAACGGATGTCGTTTTTGCCCTTGTGGTGTGAGGAATTGAAATCAGATGCCACTGGAGTGCCAGTATTCTGTTGAACATCCCGTAAGTGTTCACAAAATCTTTCCGCTAAACGTCTCCTAGACTAGCCAATATAAGTCATGTGACATCGCTGGCATATGATGGCATACATTATTTTACGGGACACACATGTGAAACCATTCTTAATCTCGAACCGTCTGTGTTTATGATCGGAGCGAGGAAGACGGCACCTGACCAGAATGTCTCTCAAATTCTCGTCACGTTTGAAAGCGATCATAGGGAGATCACGGAACAGTAGACGAGTAGGGGGATCAGAGGGGAGAATGAAACGGTAACGGTTGAGTATTCGCACTGCAGCTAAGGATGATAGGTGAGGGTGAGTATTGTTCTCTCAGAGGGGGGAGGGGTGGTTGGAAGGAGTGAGTGCCTCGGGACGAGAGATAAAGAGGACCCATTTGAAGACAGATTGGAGGATCGAATCTGGATGACGCCGAGAGCTAAAGAAGCCTAACATAAGGTGAGCCTGTTGGAGGAAATCCTGTTCATCTTGGCAGATACGACGAAGATGCAAACACTGGAAAAACGGAATAGAATCACGACGTGAAGGTGAATGTGATGTCATAGAGAAGGTATGGGCGTCTGTGGGTTTTTAGAAACTGAGTTGTGGAGGCCAGAGTGTCCAAGGAAACAATAAGGTCCAAAAAGGTAACAGAGGAAGTGAAGATACAAGATGTGATCTTGATGGCTTGTGATAGCTGCCGATGTCGTCGATAAACTTGGAGACGTCGTTCACAGGTAGATCGGTTAGTCCAAAGCAGTCATGAATACACAGGAGATTTAATAGGAAATTGACCCTGATAGGAATTGAGTATTCGATGTTCAAGGTAACGCATGAATAGGCAGGCAGAGCTAAGACTCATCTTGGTGCCCATGGCTACATCACTGACGTGGTCATAGAAGTCATCATTGAATTTAAAGGAAAACAATATCCAATCACAGTGGAAGCAGAAGTACAGGCTTTGACTACTTTTGAAAATTCTTCTGAGGGTGAACTAGTGATATCCACAGATGGCTCCTTTGTTTGGCATGGACCGGGCCTACGGGCATTCAATGCTCAAGTTATGGGATAATTGTAAAAAAAGAGAGCGATGCCTTTGTCTTGACCTTAGTTAGATAGAGGATGTGGTAGTAACGAAGGCAGCAGGATGGATTGAGGCAGACCTTCCCTTACAAGCGCCTTCTCCATGATTCAGTGAGTATTCTCGAGATGGTATAGAACGGGGTCACTTAACAGTTCAAGGCTAATTAAAGTCTGATTAATTTGCGAAAAGATAATCGGGTGTAAGAGGGAGTGAATGAGCAGACACACTCCCTGGGGTGGATGCTGTAGAGAATTTACTATCACAGGGCCGTGCTGACACTATCAATATTCTCAGAGAATGTACAATCAATGGAATGTGCTGACACTATAAAAGTTCTCGGAGAATGTACAATAAATGGACCGTGTTGACACTATCAATGTTCAGAGAGAATGCACGATCAATGCACCGTGCTGAAACTATCAATGTTCCCAGAGAAAGTACGATCAATGGAACGTGCTGACACTATCTATGTATTCAGAGAATGCACGATCAATGGACCGTGCTGACACTATCAATGTTCTCAGAGAATGTACGATCAATGGACCGTGCAGACACTATCAATATTCTCAGAGAATGTACCATCAATTTACTGTTCTGACACTATAAATATTCTCAGAGAATGTACAATTAATGGACCGATTGACACTATCAATATTCTGATAGAATGTACGTTCAATGGACCGTACTGATACTATAAATGTTCTCAGAGAATATACGTTTAAGGGACCATGCTGACACTCTCTATACTCACAGAGTATGGACGATCAATGGAGATTGCGGACACTACCAATGTTCTCAGAGTACGAACGATCACTCAACCGTGTGAACATTACCAATTTTCTCAAAAAATGTACGATCAATGCGCCGTGATGACACAATCAATGTTCTCAGAGAAAATACGATCAATGGTTCGTGCTGTCATTATTAATGCTCACAGAGAAATTACGATCAATGGACCTTGCTGACACAATCAATGTTCTCAGAGAATGTACGATCAATGGACCGTGCTGACACTATCAATGTTCTCAGAGAATATACAATCAATGGACCTTGCGGACACAACCAATGTTCTCAGAGAATGTGCATTCGAAGGATCGTGATGACACCATACATGTTCTCAGAGAATGTGCTATCAATATTCTGTTCCGATACTATCAATGTTCTCATAAAATAGGAGATCAATGGAACGTGTCGATTCCATCAATGTTCTGAGAGAAAGTACGATCAATGGACCGCGCTGAAATTATCAATGTTCTCAGACAATGAACGATCAATGGACCGAGGTGACACTATCAATGGTCTCAGAGAATGTGCGATCAATAGGCCGTGCTATCACTATCAATGTTCAGATAGAATGTATGTTCAAGAGACCGTGCTGACATTATCAATGTTCTCAGAGAATATACGATTAATGGACCGTGCTTACACTATCTATACTCACAGAGTATGGACCGGAAATGGAGCTTGATGAGACTTCCAATGTTTTCAGAGTAGGAACGATCACTCAACGGTGCTGAAAATACCAGTTTTCTCTAAAGAATATACGATCAATGGGCCTTGCTGATACCATTAAAAATCTCATATAATGTACGATCAATGGACTGTGCTGACACTATAAATGTTCGGAGAGAATGTACGTTCAATGGACCGTGATGACACTATCTATGTTCTCAGACTAAGGACGATCAATGGACCGTGATGACACTATCTATGTTCTCAGACTAAGGACGATCAATGGGCCGTGCTGACACTATCTATGTTCTCAGACTAAGGACGATCAATGGACCGTGATGACACTATCTATGTTCTCAGACTAAGGACGATCAATGGACCGTGATGACACTATCTATGTTCTCAGACTAAGGACGATCAATGGACCGTGATGACACTATCTATGTTCTCAGACTAAGGACGATCAATGGACCGTGATGACGCTATCAATGTTTTCAGAGAACGTACGATCACTGTACTATTCTGATACCATCAATGTTCTCATAAAATGGACGATCAATAGACCGTGTCGACACTATCAGTGTTCTCAGAAAGTACGATCAATAGACCGTGTTGATACATTCAATGTTCTCATAAAATGGACGATCAATAGACCGTGTCGACACTATCAGTGTTCTCAGAGAAAGTACGATCAATAGACCGTGTTGATACATTCAATGTTCTCATAAAATGGACGATCAATAGACCGTGTCGACACTATCAGTGTTCTCAGAGAAAGTACGATCAATAGACCGTGTTGATACATTCAATGTTCTCAGACAATGAATCTCAGATAATGAATGTTATCATATAATGAACGATCGCTGAACCGTGCCTGCCATTTTCAATAATATCAGATAATATACGATCAATGGATCGTGCTGACTCTATCAATATTCTCAGATAATATACGATCAATGGATCGTGCTGACTCTATAAATATTCTCAGATAATATATGATCAATGGGCCGTGCTTACACTATCAATTTTTTCAGAGGACGTACAATCAATGTGCTGTTCTGATACTATCAATGTTCTCAGAGAATGTACACTCATTGGACCGTGCTGACACTCTCAATGTTCGGAGAGAACGTATGATCAATGGACAGTGCTGAGACTATAAATGTTCTCAGAGAATGTACGATCAATGGACCTTGCTGACACTAACTATAATCACAGAGTATGGATGATCAAATGAGCTTGATGACATTACAAATGTTCTCAAAGAATGATCGAGCACTGAACCGTGTTGTCACTGTCAATGTTCTCAGATAATATACGATCAATGTGCCGAGCTGATACCATCATAGTTCTCAGAGAATGTACGATCATTGGACTGTGCTTACACTACCAATTTTCACAAAGAATAAACGATCAAAGGGTCGTGCTGACACCATAAATGTTTTCAGAGAATGTACGATGAATGGACTGTGCTGACACTATATATGCTCACAGAATATGGATGGTCAATGGAGTTTGTTGATACTACCAATGTTCTCAGAGAATGAACAATCACTGAACCGTGCCTGCCATTGTCAATAATATCAGGTAATATACGATCAATTGTTCGTGTTGACTCTATAAATATTCTCAAATAATATATGATCAATGGGCCGTGCTAACACTATCAATGTTTTCATAGCACGTACGATCAATGTGCTGTTCTGATACTATCAATGTTTTCATAAAATGGACGATCAATGGACCGTGCTGACATCAATAATCTTAGAGAATGTTCGATCAATGGGTCGTGGTGACACTATCAATGTTCTCCGAAATTGTAAGATCAATTAACTTTTCAGATACTATCAATGTTCTCTTAAATGTAGGATCTATGTACGATCAATGTGCTGTTCTAATACTATCAATGTTCTCATAAAATGGGCGATCAAAGGACCGTGTCGACACTATAAATGTTTTCATAGAAAATACAATCAGTGGACCGTGCTGACATTATCAAAGTTCTCAGAGAATGTACGATCAATTGGCCGTGCTGACATTATAAATGTTCTCAGAGAAAGTACAATCAATGTACAGTGCTGATACTATCAATGTTAGGATAAAATGTACGTTCAATGGATCGTGCTGACACTATAAATGTACTCAGAGAAAGTGCGATTAATGGATCGTGCTGACACTATCTATACTCACAGAGTATGGACGAAAAATGGAGCTTGAGGACATTACCAATATTCTCAGAGTATGAATGATCATTCAACCGATCTGACACTACCAATTATCTGAAAGAATATACAATCAATGGACTGTGCTGACACTACGAAAGTTCTCAGAGAATATACAATCAATGTATTTGATGACACTAACGATGCTCACAGAGTATGGACGATAAATGGAGCTTGATGACATTATAACTGTTCTTAGAGAATGAACGATCCCTGAACCGTGCTGTCATTGTCAATGTTCGCAGATAATATACTATCCATCGTTCGTGTTGACACTCTCAATGTTCTCATCAAATGGACGATCAATGGACCGTGTCGACACTCTCAATGTTCTCATCAAATGGACGATCAATGGACCGTGTCGACACTCTTAATGTTCTCATCAAATGGACGATCAATGGACTGTGTCGACACTCTCAATGTTCTCAGAGAATATACGATCAATGGACCGTGTCGACACTCTCAATGTTCTCATCAAATGGACGATCAATGGACCGTGTTGACACTCTCAATGTTCTCATCAAATGGACGATCAATGGACCGTGTCGACACTCTCAATGTTCTCATCAAATGGACGATCAATGGACCGTGTCGACACTCTCAATGTTCTCATCAAATGGACGATCAATGGAACGTGTCGACACTCTCAATGTTCTCATCAAATGGACGATCAATGGACCGTGTCGACACTCTCAATGTTCTCATCAAATGGACGATCAATGGACCGTGTCGACACTCTCAATGTTCTCATCAAATGGACGATCAATGGACCGTGTCGACACTCTCAATGTTCTCATCAAATGGACGATCAATGGACCGTGTCGACACTCTCAATGTTCTCATCAAATGGACGATCAATGGACCGTGTCGACACTCTCAATGTTCTCATCAAATGGACGATCAATGGACCGTGTCGACACTCTCAATGTTCTCATCAAATGGACGATCAATGGACCGTGTCGACACTCTCAATGTTCTCATCAAATGGACGATCAATGGACCGTGTCGACACTCTCAATGTTCTCATCAAATGGACGATCAATGGACCGTGTTGACACTCTCAATGTTCTCATCAAATGGACGATCAATGGACCGTGTCGACACTCTCAATGTTCTCATCAAATGGACGATCAATGGACCGTGTCGACACTCTCAATGTTCTCATCAAATGGACGATCAATGGACCGTGTCGACACTCTCAATGTTCTCATCAAATGGACGATCAATGGACCGTGTCGACACTCTCAATGTTCGGAGAGAAAGTATGATCAATGGACCATGCCGACACTATCTATACTCACAGAGTATGGACGACCAATGGAGCTAGTTGACACTACCAATGTTCTCATCAAATGGACGATCAATGGACCGTGCCTGCCATTGTCAATAATATCAGATAATATACGATCAATGGTTAGTGCTGACTCTATCAATATTCTCAGATAATATATGATCAATGAGCCGTGCTAACACTATCAATGTTTTCAGAGAACATACGATCAATGTGCTGTTCTGATACTATCAATGTTTTCATAAAATGGGCGATCAATGGACCGTGTCGACACTATCAATGTTCTCAGAGAATGTTCGATTAATGGGCCGTGGTGACACTATCAATGTTCTCAGAAATTGTAAGATCAATTAACTTTTCAGATACTATCAATGTTCTCTTAAATGTACGAATAATGGAACGTGTCGACATTATCAATGGTCTCAGAGAATGTACGATCAATGGGCCGTGGTGACACTATCAATTTCTTTCAGAGAACGTACGATCATTGTACTATTCTGATACCATCAATGGTCTCAGAGAAAGTACGATCAATAGACCGTGTTGATACATTCAATGTTCTCATAAAATGGACGATCAATAGACCGTGTCGACACTATCAGTGTTCTCAGAGAAAGTACGATCAATAGACCGTGTTGATACATTCAATGTTCTCATAAAATGGACGATCAATAGACCGTGTCGACACTATCAGTGTTCTCAGAGAAAGTACGATCAATAGACCGTGTTGATACCATCAATGTTCTCATAAAATGGACGATCAATAGACCGTGTCGACACTATCAGTGTTCTCAGAGAAAGTACGATCAATAGACCGTGCTGATACATTCAATGTTCTCAGACAATGGACGATCAATAGACCGTGTCGACACTATCAGTGTTCTCAGAGAAAGTACGATCAATAGACCGTGTTGATACATTCAATGTTCTCAGACAATGAATCTCAGATAATGAATGTTATCATATAATGAACGATCGCTGAACCGTGCCTGCCATTGTCAATAATATCAGATAATATACGATCAATGGATCGTGCTGACTCTATCAATATTCTCAGATAATATATGATCAATGGGCCGTGCTAACATTATCAATTTTTAAGAGGACGTACAATCAATGTGCTGTTCTGATACTATCAATGTTCTCAGAGAATGTACACTCATTGGACCGTGCTGACACTCTCAATGTTCGGAGAGAACTTATGATCAATGGACAGTGCTGAGACTATAAATGTTCTCAGAGAATGTACAATCAATGGACCTTGCTGACGCTAACTATAATCACAGAGTATGGATGATCAAATGAGCTTGATGACATTACAAATGTTCTCAAAGAATGATCGAGCACTGAACCGTGTTGTCACTGTCAATGTTCTCAGATAATATACGATCAATGTGCCGAGCTGATACCATCATTGTTCTCAGAGAATGTACGATCATTGGACTGTGCTTACACTACCAATTTTCACAAAGAATAAACGATCAAAGGGTCGTGCTGACACCATAAATGTTTTCAGAGAATGTACGATGAATGGACTGTGCTGACACTATTTATGCTCACAGAATATGGATGGTCAATGGAGTTTGTTGATACTACCAATGTTCTCAGAGAATGAACGATCATTGAACCGTGACTGCCATTGTCAATAATTTCAGATAATATACGATCAATGGTTCGTGTTGACTCTATAAATATTCTCAAATAATATATGATCAATGGGCCGTGCTAACACTATCAATGTTTTCAAAACACGTACGATCAATGTGTTGTTCTAATACTATCAATGTTCTCATAAAATGGACGATCAATGGACCGTGTCGACACTCTCAATGTTCTCATCAAATGGACGATCAATGGACCGTGTCGACACTCTCAATGTTCTCATCAAATGGACGATCAATGGACCGTGTCGACACTCTCAATGTTCTCATCAAATGGACGATCAATGGACCGTGTCGACACTCTCAATGTTCTCATCAAATGGACGATCAATGGACCGTGTCGACACTCTCAATGTTCTCATCAAATGGACGATCAATGGACCGTGTCGACACTCTCAATGTTCTCATCAAATGGACGATCAATGGACCGTGTCGACACTCTCAATGTTCTCATCAAATGGACGATCAATGGACCGTGTCGACACTCTCAATGTTCTCATCAAATGGACGATCAATGGACCGTGTCGACACTCTCAATGTTCTCATCAAATGGACGATCAATGGACCGTGTCGACACTCTCAATGTTCTCATCAAATGGACGATCAATGGACCGTGTCGACACTCTCAATGTTCTCATCAAATGGACGATCAATGGACCGTGTCGACACTCTCAATGTTCTCATCAAATGGACGATCAATGGACCGTGTCGACACTCTCAATGTTCTCATCAAATGGACGATCAATGGACCGTGTCGACACTCTCAATGTTCTCATCAAATGGACGATCAATGGACCGTGTCGACACTCTCAATGTTCTCATCAAATGGACGATCAATGGACCGTGTCGACACTCTCAATGTTCTCATCAAATGGACGATCAATGGACCGTGTCGACACTCTCAATGTTCTCATCAAATGGACGATCAATGGACCGTGTCGACACTCTCAATGTTCTCATCAAATGGACGATCAATGGACCGTGTCGACACTCTCAATGTTCTCATCAAATGGACGATCAATGGACCGTGTCGACACTCTCAATGTTCTCATCAAATGGACGATCAATGGACCGTGTCGACACTCTCAATGTTCTCAGAGAATATACGATCAATGGATCGTGCTGACACAATCACTGTTCTCAGAGAATATACGATCAGTGGACCGTGCTGACACTATCTATATACACAGATTATGGAAGATCAATTCAGCTTGATGACATTAAAAATGTTATCCGATTATGAATATTAAATCAAACGGGCTGACACTACCAATTTTCTCAAAGAATGAACGATCAATGGGTCGTGCTAACACCATCAATGTTCTCAGAGAATGGAGCTTGATGACGCTACCAATGTTCTCAGATTATGAACGATCATTCAGCCGGTCTGACACTACCAATTGTCTCAAAGAATGTACAATGAATGGACTGTGCTGACACTACGAAAGTTCTCAGACAATATACAATCAAATTTACCGTGCTGACACTACCAATGTTCTCAGAGTATGGACGATCAATTCAGCTTGATGACATTAAAAATGGTGTCAGAGAATGAACATTAAATCAACCGGGCTGACACTACCAATTTTCTCATAGAATGTACGACAAATTGACCGTGCTGATACCGTCAATAATCTCAGAGAATGTACGATCAATGGACTGTCCTGACACTATAAAAGTTCTCAGAGAATGTACAATAAAAAGAACCGTGCTGACACAATCAATGTTCTCAGATAATGTACGATCAATGGACCGTGCTAATACCATCAATAATCTCTTAGAATGTACGATCAATGGACTGTGCTGACATTATCAATGTTCTCAGAAAATTGAGGATCAATGTACCGTGTCGACACTATCAATGTTCTCAGCGAATGTACGATCAATGGACTGTGCGGGCCCTACCAATTTTCTCATAGAATGTACAATCAATGGGCCGTGCTCACACTATCTATGCTCACAGTATATGGACGGTCAATGGAAATTGTTGACACAACCAATGTTCTCAGAGAATGAACCATCACTGAACCGTGCCTGCTATTGTTAATGCTCTTAGATACTATACGAGCAATGGGCCGTGCTGACACTATCGGTCTTTTCAGAGAATGTACAATCAATGTACTGTTCTAATACTCTCGATGTTCTCAAAAAATGGGCGTTCAAGGTACTGTGTCGACATTATCAATGTTCTCAGAGAAAGTACGATCAATGGACCGTGCAGACACAACCAATGTTCTCAGAGAATATACGATGAATGCCGTGCTGACACTATCAATGGTCTCAGAGAATGTACGATTAATGTACTGTTCTTATACTATGAATGTTCTCATAAAATGGACGATCAATAGGCCGTGCTGACACAGTCAATGTTCTCAGAGAATGTACGATCAATGGACTGTGCTGACACTATCAATGTACTCAGAGAATGTACGATCAATAGGCCGTGCTGACACTATCAATGTTCAGATAGAATGTAATTTCAACAGACCGTGCTGACATTATCAATGTTCTCAGAGAATGCAAAATCAATGGACCTTGCTGACACAATCTATACTCATAGAGTATAGATGATCAATGGAGCTTGATGACACTACCAATGATCTCAGAGTACGATCAATGTACTATTCTGATAGTATAAATGTTCTCATAAAATGGACGATCAATGGGCCGAGCTGAAAAAATCAATGTGGTCAGAGAATGTAGGATCAATGGACCGTGCTGACACAATCAATGTTCTCAGTGAATGGACGATCAGTGGACCGTGATGACGTTATTAATGTTCTCAGACAAAGTACGATCAATGGACCATGTTCACACCATCTATTTATTTAGAGAATGTACGATCAGTGAGTCGTGGTGACACGTTGATCACAATGTTTTCAGAGAACGTAAGGTCAGTGTACTACTCTTATACTGTCAATGTTCTCATAAAAAGGACGATCAATGGTCCGTATCGACAGTATTATTGTTCTGAGAGAATGTACGATCAATGGACCGTGCTCACACAATCAATATTCTCCGAAAATGTACAATCAATGGAACGTGCTGACTCTATCAATGTTCGGAAAGAATGTACGATCAATGGGCCGTACTGACACTATCAATGTTCTCAGAGAATGTACAATCTATGGACCGTGCTGACATTATCAATGTTCTCAGAGAATGTGCGATCAATGAGCCGTGATGACACGATCTGTGGACAATTAATTTATCTTGGTCATATTACCAATGTTCTCAGATAATATACGATTAATGGGCTGTGATGATAAGATCTATGCTCACTGAGTATGGACGATCAATGGAGCTTGATGACAT
Source organism: Megaustenia siamemsis (assembly GCA_032433765.1). NCBI lineage: Eukaryota > Metazoa > Mollusca > Gastropoda > Stylommatophora > Ariophantidae > Megaustenia > Megaustenia siamemsis. The sequence goes on from JAVIAB010000046.1 coordinate 44,473,359, forward strand.
TACCAATGTTCTCATAGACTGAACGAGCACTGAACCGTGCTGCCATTGTCAATGTTCTCAAATAATAGTCGATCAGTAGGTCGTGCTGAAAACATCCGTGTTCTCAGGGAATGTACGATCAATGGACTGTTCTGACATTATCAATGTTCTCTGAGAATGTACGATCAATGGACCATGTTGACAACAACTATTTTTCAGGGAATGTACGATCAACAGACTGTTCTGATATTATCAATGTTCTCTGAGAAGGTACGATCAATGGACCTTGTACACACCATCTATTTTCTCAGAGAATGTACGATCAATGGACCGAGCTGACACTATTAATGTTCTCTGAGAATATACAATCAATGGACCTTGTTGACCAAATAAATGTTTTCAGATAATGTGCAATCAATGGAGCGTGCTGACACTATCAATGTTCGGAGAGAATGTACATTAAATGTACGGTGCTGATACTATAAATGTACGGAGAGAACGTATGATTAATGGGCCGTGCTGATACAATAAATGTTATCAGAAAATATACGATCAATAGACAGTACTGAAAATATATCTATACTCACAGAATTTGGACGATCAATCGAGCTTGATGAAACTACCAATGTTCTCAGAGAATATACAATCAATGTACCGTGCTGACACTATCTATGTTCTCAGAGTAAGGACGATCAATGGAGCGTGCTGACACTACCAATGTTCTCAGAGAATGTTAGATCAATGGGCCGTGCTGATACTACCAATGTTCTTAGAGAATGTGCGATCAATGGTTCGTGATGACACTATTTATGCTCTCAGAAAATCAACGAGCAACGTATCATGCTGACACTATCTATGCTCACAGAATATGGACGGTCAATTGAGCTTGTGGACACTATCAATGTTCTCAGAGAATGAGTGAACCGTGCCTGCCAATTTTAATATTATCAGATAATATACGATCAATGGGGCGTGCTGACACTATCAATGTTCTCAGAGAATGTACGATCAATGGACTGTGCTGACACTATCTATGTTCTCAGAGAATATAGAATCATTATACCCTGCTGACACTACCAATGTGCTCAGAGAATGTGCAACCAATGGGCCGTGATGACACGATCTATGATCTTTGGGTATGGACGATCAATGGAGCTTGAATACATTACCAATGTTCTCAGAGAATGAACGATCACTGAAATGTGGCTGCCATTTCTAATGTTCTGAGATAATATACGATCAATGGCTCGTGCTGCCATTATCAATGTTCTCAGATAATATATGATCAATGGCCGTGCTGAAAATGTCAATGTTGTCACAGAATGTAGGATCAATGGACCGTGCTGACACAATCAATGTTCTTAGAGAAGGTACGATCAATGGACCATGTTCACACCATCTATTTACTTAGAAAATGGAAGATGAATAGACCGTGTCGACAGCATCAATGTTCTGAGAGAAAGTACGATCAATGGACCGGGCTAACACAATCAATGTTCTCAGAGAATGTACGATCAATGGACCGTGCACACACCATACATTTTCTCAGTGAATGTACAACCAATGGAATGTGTTGACACTATCAATGTTCGTAGAGAATGTACGTTCAAGGGATCGTGCTGACAATATCAATGTTCAGAGAAAACGTATGATCAATGGACCATGCTGAAAATATATCTATACTCACAGATTATGGACGATCAATGGAGCTTGATGACATTACCAATGTTCTCATAGAATGAACGAGCATTGAACCGTGCTGCCATTGTCAATGTTCTCAGATAATGTACGATCAATGTGCCGTGCTGCCATTGTTAATGTTCTCAGATAATATACGATCAATTGTTCGTACTGCCACTGTTAATGTTCTCAGATAATATATGATTAATGGACCGTGCTGACACCATCAATGTTCTCAGAGAATGTACGATCAATGGATAATGTTCACACCATCTATTTATTTATCAAATGTACGATCAATGGACCGTGCTGACACTATCAATGTTCTCAGAGAATATGGACGATCAATCGAGCTTGTTGACACGAGTGAACGAGCACTGAACCGTGATACCATTGCCAGTTTTCTCAGATAATATAGGATCAATGGGCCGTGATGAAAACATCATTGTTCTCAGAGAATGTATGTTCAATGGGCTGCTGACACTATCTATGCTCACAAAGTATGGACTGTCAATTGAGCTTGTTGCCACTACCAATGTTCTCAGAGAAAGGTCGATTACTGAACCGTGCCTGCCATTGTTAATGTTCTCAGATAATATACGATCAATGGGCCGTAATGACACTATCAATGTTCTCAGCGACTGTACGATCAATGGACTGTGCTGACACCATCAATGTTCTCAGAGAATGTACGATCAATGAACCGTGCTGAAAATATATCAATGTTTTCAGAGAATGTAGGATCAATGGACCGTGCTGACACAATCAATGTTCTCAGAGAATGTACGATTAATGGACCGTGCTGACACAGTCAATGTTCTCAGAGCAGAGAATGTACGATCAATGGACTGTGCTGACACTATCAATTTTCTCAGAGAATTCACGATCAATGGACCGTGCAGACACGATCAATGTTATCAGAGAAGTTATGAGCGACGAATGTGCTCACACTGTCTATGGTCACAGTGTATGGACGATCAATGGACCGTGCTGAAAATCTATATACTCTCAGAGTATGAACGATCAATTGACCGTGCTGACACTATCTATGTTCTCTGAGTATGGATGATCAATCGACCGTGCTGACACTACCACTGTTCTCAGTGTATGGACGATCAATGGACCGTGCCGACACTACCTATTTTCTTCGAGAATGGACGATCAATGGACTGTGCTGACACTGTCTATGGTCTCAGAGTATGGACGACCAATGGACCGTGCTGACACTGTCGATGGTCTCAGAGTATGGACGATCAATGGACTGTGCTGACACTGTCTATGGTCTCAGAGTATGGACGACCAATGGACCGTGCTGACACTATCTATGTTCTCTGAGTATGGATGATCAATCGACCGTGCTGACACTAACAATGTTCTCAGAGAATGTGCGATCAATGGACCGTGCTGACACTATCTATACTCTCAGAGACTGTATGAGCTACAAACGTGCTGACACTATATATTCTCACAGAGTATGGAGATCAAGGGACCGTGCTGACACTATCAATGTTCAAAGAGAATATACATCACTGGACCGTGCTGACATAGTCACTGTTCTAAGAGAATGTACGATCAATGGACCGTGCTTACCCTAAATGTTTTCAGAGATAAAACAATCAATAACGTGCTGTCAAAATGAATGTTTGGTGAGAATTTATGATCAATGGACAGTGCTGACACTATAAATGTTGTACATAATGTACAATCAATGACCGGTGCTGACACAATCAATGTTCTCAGAGAATGGACGATCAATGGACCGTGTTGACAATATGTTCTCAGTGTATGGACGATCAATGGACCGTGCGGACACTACCAGTTTTCTCCGAGAATGGACGATCAATTGACCGTGCTGACAATGTCTATACTCTCAGAGAATGAACGATCAATGGACCGTGCTGACACTATCTATGTTCTCTGTGTATGGATGATCAATCGACCGTGCTGACACTAACAATGTTCTCAGAGAATGTGGGATCAATGGACCGTGCTGACATTATCAATGTTCTCAGAGAATATACACCACTGAACCGTGCTGACACAGTCAATGTTCTTAGAGAATGTACGATCAATGAACCGTGCTGACACCAAATGTTCTCAGAGATAAAACAAACAATAACTTGCTGTTAATATAAATGTTCGGAGAGAATGTACGATCAATGGTCTGTTCTGACTCTATCTATGCTCAAATTGTATTGACGGTCAATTGAGCTTGTTGACACTATCAATGTTCTCAGAGAATATTCAATCAATGTACCGTGCTGACTCTGGTAATGTTCTCAGAAAATGTGCGATCAATGGGCCGTGATGACATGGCCAATGCTCACTGAGTATGGACGATCAATGAAGCTTGATGACATTACCAATGTTCTCAGAAAATGAACGATCACTGAACCGTGCTGCCATTGTTAATGTTCTCAGATAATATATGATCAATGGGCCGTGATGACACTGTCAATGTTCTTAGAGAATGTACTGTCAATGGAATGCGCTGACACTATCTATGTTCTCAGAGAATGTACGATCAATGAACCGTGCTGAAAATATATCAATGTTTTCAGAGAATGTAGGATCAATGGACCGTGCTGACACAATAAATGTTCTCAGAGAATGTACGATCAATGGACCGTGCTGACACAATCAATGTTCTCAGAGAATGTGCGATCAATGGACTGTGCTGACACTATCAATTTTCTCAGAGAATGTACGATCAATGGACCGTGCAGACACTATCTATGCTCTCAGAGTATGGACGACCAATCTACCGTGCTGATGCAAGAAATGTTCTCAGGAAATGTACGATCAATGGACCGTGCTTACATTATCAATCTTCGGAGAGAAAGTATGATCAATCGACCAAGCTTAGACTATAAATATTCTCAGAGAATGTACAATCAATGGACCATGCTGACACTATCTATACTCACAGAATATGGACGATCCATCTAGCTTAATGACACTACATATATTCTCAGAGAATGTACGATCAATGTACCGCGCTGACACTATCTATGCTCTCAGAGTAAGGACGATCAATAGACCGTGCTGACGCTACCAATTTTCTCAGAGAATGTTTGATCAATGGGCCGTGCTAACACCATCAATGTTCTCAGTGAATGTACGATCAATGAGCCGTGAAGACACTATCTATGCTCACTGAGTATGGACGATCAATGAAGCTTGATGACATTACCAATGTTCTCAGAAAATGAACGATCACTGAACCGTGCCTGCCATTGATAATGTTCTCAGATAATACACGAACAATGGTTCGTGTTGCAATTGTCAATGTTCTCAGATAATACATGATCAACGTGCCGTTCTGACACTATCAATGTTTTCAGAGAATGTACGATGAATTACTGTTCTGATACTATCAATGGGTCGTGCTGACAAAATCAATTGTCTCAGAAAATGTACGATCAATGGACCGTGCTGGCACAATCAATGTTCCCTGCTGTCACTACCAATATTCTCTGAGAATGTGCGATCAATGGGCCGTGATGACACTATCTATGCTCACTGAATATGGACGATCAGTGGAACTTGAATACATTACCAATGTTCTTAGAATGAATGATCACTGAACCGTGGCTGCCCTTGTTAATGTTCTCAGATAATACATGATCAATGGGCCGTGATGAAACTATCAATGTTTTCAGAGAACGTACGATCAATGTACTATTCTGATAATATCAATGGTCTCATTTAATGGACGATCAATGGATCGTGCTGAAAAAATCAACGTTGTTAGAGAATGTAGCATCAATGGACCATGCTGGCACAATCAATGTTCTCAGAGAATGTACGACCAATGTAACGTGCTGACACAATAAATTTTATCAGAGAATATACGATCAATGGACCGTGCTGACGTTATCAATGTTCTTAGAGAAGTTACGATCAATAGACCATGTTCACACCATCTATTTATTTAGAAAATGTACGATCAATTAACCATGCTGACTATATCTAAACTTACAGTATATGGACGATCAATCCAGCTTGATGACACTACCAATAATTTCAGATAATGAACAAGCTCTGAACCGTGCTGCCGTTGTCAATTTTCTCAGATAATATACGATCAATGGGCCGTGCAGAAAATATAAATGTTCTCAGAGAATGTACGATCAAAGAACTGTTTTGTCACTATCAATTTTCTCAAAAAATGTACGATAATTTTTCCGTGCTGACATCATCAATGTTCTCAGAGAATGTACGATAAATGTACCGTGCAGAAACTATGTATGCTCTCAGAATAAGGACGATCAATGGACCGTGCTGACACTGTCTATACTCCTAGAGAATGGACGATTAATGGACCGTGCTAACACTATATATTCTCACAGAGTATGGAGATCAATTGGCCGTGCTGACACTATCAATGTTTTCAGATATATACAGTCAATATACCGTGCTGACTTTGGCAATGTTCTCAGAGAATGTGCGATCAATGGGCCGTGCTAACACCATCAATGTTCTCAGTGAATGTACGATCAATGAGCCGTGAAGACACGATCTATGCTCACTGAGTATGAACGATCAATGAAGCTTGATGATATTACCAATGTTCTCAGAAAATTAACGATCACTGAACCGTGCCTGCCATTGATAATGTTCTCAGATAATACACGAGTTGCAATTGTCAATGTTCTCAGATAATACATGATCAACGTGCCGTTCTGACACTATCAACGTTTTCAGAGAATCTACGAACAATGTACTGTTTTGATACTATCAATGTTCTCATAAAATGGGCGATCTATGGACCGTGTCGACACTATCAATGTTCTCAGATAATGTACGATCAATGGGGACCGTGCTGACACTATCGATGTTATCAGAGAATGTACGATCAATGGACCGTGCTGACATTATCAATGTTCTCAAAGAATGTACGATCATCGGACCATGTTCACACCATGTATTTCCTCAGAGAATGTACGATCAATGGACCGAGCTGACACTATTAATGTTCTAAGAGAATATGCAACCAATGGACCGTGCTGATGCAAGAAATGTTCTCAGAGAATGTACAATCAATGGACCATGCTGACACTATCTATACTCACAGAATATGGACGATCCGATCCATCTAGCTTAATGACACTACCTATATTCTCAGAGAATGTACGATCAATGTACCGCGCTGACACTATCTATGCTCTCAGAGTAAGGACGATCAATAGACCGTACTGACGCTACCAATTTTCTCAGAGAATGTTTGATCAATGGGCCGGGCTGACACCATCAATGTTCTCAGTGAATCAGTGAATGTACGATCAATGAGCCGTGAAGACACGATCTATGGTCACTGAGTATGGACGATCAATGGAGCTGATGACATTACCAATGTTCTCAGACATTGAACGATAACTAAACCGTGGCTGCCATTGTTAATGTTCTCAGACAAAATATGATCAATGGAACGTGCTGACAAAATCAATGTTCTCAGAGAATGTACGATCAATGGACCGTGCTGACTAAATCAATCTTCTCAGATAATGTACGATCAATGGACCGTGCTGACACAATCAATGTTCTCAGAGAATGTACGATCAATGGACTGTGCTGACACTTTCAAGGTTCTCAGAGAATGTACGATCAATGGACCGTGCTGACACAATCAATGTTCTCTGAGAATATACAATCAATGGGCCGTGCTGACACTAAATGTTCTCAGAGAATGTACAATCAATGGACCGTGCTGACTCTATGAATGTTCGGAGAGAATGTACGATCAATGGACCGTGCTGACAAAATCAGTGTTCTCAGAGAATGTATGATCGATGGACCGTGCGGACACTATAAATGTTCTCAGAAAATGTACGATCTATGGACGGTGCTGACAATATCTATACTCACAGAGTATGTATTATCGAGGAAGCTTGATGACACTACCAATGTTCTCAGAGAATGAACGATCACTGAAAAATGCTGACACTACCAATGTTCTCAGTGGATGTACTATCAATGGACGGTGCTGACACTACCAATGTTCTCAGTGGATGTACTATCAATGGACGGTGCTGACACTATCAATGTTCTCAGTGAATGTACTATCAATCGACGGTGCTGACACTATCAATGTTCTCAGTGAATGTACTATCAATGGACGGTGCTGACACTATCCATTTTCTCAGTGAATGTACTATCAATGGACCGTGCTGACATTATCCATGTTCTCAGTGAATGTACTATCAATGGACCGTGCTGACATTATCTATGTTCTCAGTGAATGTACTATCAATGGAGCGCGCTGACACTATCAATGTTCTCAGTAAATGTACAATCAATGGACTTTCCTGACAATATGAATGTTATCAGTGAATGTACAATCAATGGTCGGTGCTGACACTATCAATGTTCTCAGTAAATGTACTATCAATGGACTTTCATGACAATATCAATGTTCTCAGTGAATATGCTATCAATGGACGGTGCTGACACTATCAATGTTCTCAGTGGATGTACTATCAATAGACGGTGCTGACACAATCAATCTTCTCAGTGGATGTGCTATCAATGGACGGTGCTGACACTATCAATGTTCTCAGTGGATGTACTATCAATAGACGGTGCTGACACAATCAATCTTCTCAGTGGATGTGCTATCAATGGACGGTGCTGACACTATCAATGTTCTCAGTGGATGTACTATCAATGGACCGTGCTGACACTATCTAAACTCACAGAGTATGAACGATCAATGGAGCTTGTTGAAACTACCAATGTTCTAAGAAAATGAATGATCACTGAATCGTGCTACCATTGTCAATGTTCTCAGAGAATGTACGATCTATGGACCGTCCTGACACTATCGATGTTCTCAGATAATATATGATTAATGGGCCGTGCTGACACTATCAATGTTTTCAGAGAATTTACAATCAATGTACTGTTCTGATTTTATCAATGTTCTCATAAAGTGGATGATCAATGGACCATATTGACAATATCAATGTTCTCAGAGAATGTGCAATCAATGGGCCTTGCTGACACTATCTATGCGCTTAGAGAATATATTAGCGAAGAACGTGTTGATACTATCTATGGGCACAGAGTATCGACGATCAATGGACCGCGCTGACACTATCTATACATTCAGAGAATGTGCGATCAATGGGCCTTACTGGCAATATTTGTACGCTCAGAGAATATATGAGCGAAGACACTTGTTGATACTATCTATGCTCACAGAGTATGAATGATCAATGGACCGCGCTGTCACTATCTATGCTCTCAGAGAATGTGCGATCAGTGGACCGTGCTGATACTATTTATACTCACAGTGTATGTACGATCAATGGATCTTGATGACACTACAATTGTTTTTAGGAAATCAGAGAGGGAGAAAATAATTTTGGTCGTGAATGTGACTCTTAAACCTTGAATAGACTGCATGATAGTCATGCCAGTTGAGCGCTACACAGAAAGCCAAAGAAGACAAGTAAAAAGACACATAACTGGTACTGTAATCGCAACACGTTGAGTGATATACTGACGAGAGGTTCTAAACACTTATGGAGTTTCCTTCTGTAACAGCTAAATAAATTGTTAATCCTTTTTGTAACATCAACGTTATTTACAACTCATTTGTGCAACAGTCAAGTAGATTTTGTTTCTGTCTATAACTGCCCAATAACACACCCGTCATTTCTCAAACAGTCAAGTAGATTTTGTTTCTGTCTATAACTGCCCAACAACACACCCGTCATTTCTCAAACAGTCAAGTAGATTTTGTTTCTGTCTATAACTGCCCAACAACACACCCGTCATTTCTCAAACAGTCAAGTAGATTTTGTTTCTGTCTATAACTGCCCAACAACACACCCGTCATTTCTCAAACAGTCAAGTAGATTTTGTTTGTTTATAACTGCCCAATAACACACCCGTCATTTCTCAAACAGTCAAGTAGATTTTGTTTGTTTATAACTGCCCAATAACACACCCGTCATTTCTCAAACAGTCAAGTAGATTTTGTTTGTCTATAACTGCCCAATAACACACCCGTCATTTCTCAAACAGACAAGTAGATTTTGTTTCTGTCTATAACTGCCCAATAACACACCCGTCATTTCTCAAACAGTCAAGTAGATTTTGTTTGTCTATAACTGCCCAATAACACACCCGTCATTTCTCAAACAGTCAAGTAGATTTTGTTTGTCTATAACAGCCCAATAACACGCCAGTCATTTCTCAAACTATCAAGTAGATTTTGTTTCTGTCTATAACAGCCCAATAACACGCCAGTCATTTCTCAAACAGTCAAGTAGATTTTGTTTCTGTCTATAACTGCCCAATAACACGCCAGTCATTTCTCAAACAGTCAAGTAGATTTTGTTTCTGTTTATAACTGCCCAATAACACGCCAGTCATTTCTCAAACTATCAAGTAGATTTTGTTTCTGTCTATAACAGCCCAATAACACGACAGTCATTTCTCAAACTATCAAGTAGATTTTGTTTCTGTCTATAACAGCCCAATAACACGACAGTCATTTCTCAAACTATCAAGTAACTGTCCAGTTAATTTGCTAATGACTTCTATAATAGACAAGTAACTTGCTAATGACTTCTATCATAGACAAGTAACTTGCTAATGACTTCTATAATAGTCAAGTAACTTGCTAATGACTTCTGTCATAGACAAGTAATGTGATAATGCCTTCTATAATAGACAAGTAACTTGCTAATGACTTCTATAATAGACAAGTAAGTAACTTGCTAATGACTTCTATCATAGACAAGTAATGTGATAATGCCTTCTATCATAGACAAGTACTTGCTAATCACTTTTATAATTGACATGTGACTTGCTAATTACTTCTATAATTGACAGAAGTAACGATAACAACAAAGAAAAAACATCATAACAATGCAAAATAAAGACAAGCGGAAGAATATTAAAACAAGTAAATGAATTTTAATATTTTGGAAATTTGTTCACCTCAGACGGAAGATGTACAATAGAGATGAGATGCAGAATGGCTCATGCAAAAACAGCTTTCCAAACGTTTAGGAACAATCCGTGCAATCGATTTTTGACAATAGAAACAAGAAAAAGAGTTCTTAAATGTTATGTAGAGCCAGTCTTAACATATGGCTGTGAATCAAGGACAATAGGACAACAGGCAAGAAAATCACTGGAGTTTGTATAAATGTGGTTTTACAGAAGAATGTTGAGAATACCATGGACAGCTAATAATAGTTTTGAAAATATTCTGAAAGAGGCCAAAGCAAAAAGAGGGCTAATTTCCAATATTAGGAAGAAACAATCATCATTGTTCGGCCATGTAATGAGAAGAGAACAGCTGGAATATTTTGTATCAACTGGAAAAATTGGGGAGCCGCGATAGCTCAGTGGTTAGTGAACTGGACTACAAAGGACAAGGGGTAGGGTTCGATCCCAACCGACAGCTTCCGGGTTCACCCAGCCTTTAATGGGTACCGGATTTTTTTCTGGGAAAGTGAAGCGGCACGGGCGTAATACCGACCTCATTACCCCAAAAATCATGTGCCGAAGGTCTGTGAAATTTATGGTCACTAACACCATATTCTCTATACGCCAATTGGCGTGACGGGGATACTTTACTTTTACTTTTTTACTGGTAAAATTGAGGGACGAAGAGATAGAGTGAAGCAAAGAGAAAAGATACCAGGCAGCTTAAGAGAATGGCTTGGCAGAAGGTCAACAACTGAAATGATAAATAACTGTCGTGATCGAAAGTTGTGGAGAGACATGATCACTTACGCCAGCAGGCCCGGTACTTTATGACGATGACGATATGTAAAATATCAATATGACATACAATGTTGTGAGTTGATCTATTTAACAATTTCTATATGTAAAATATCAACTTGACATACAATGTTGTGAGTTGGCCTATTTAACAATTTCTATATGTAAAATATCAACGTGACATACAAAGTTATGAGTTGACCTATTTAACAATTTCTATATGTAAAACATCAACGTGACATATAATGTTGTGAGTTGGCCTATTTAACAATTTCTATATGTAAAATATCAACTTGACATACAATGTTGTGAGTTGGCCTATTTAACAATTTATATATGTAAAACATCAACGTGACATACAATGTTGTGAGTTGACCTATTTAACAATTTCTATATGTAAAATATCAACTTAACATACAATGTTGTGAGTTGACCTATATAACATTTTCTATATGTAAAATATCAACTTAACATACAAAGTTATGAGTTGGCCTATTTAACAATTTATATAGGTAAAACATCAATGTGACATACAAAGTTGTGAGTTGGCCTATTCCTTCACTGCCCACCTCTAAGAACGATAACTTCAGACAAGACTTTAAATTAATGTTTCTGTCTCCCCCCAATATTCTCTCTAGGTCAACACTTGGATTTATTTCTGTGAAATGATGTTCTTAACAGACAATTATTTAAAAAATTTAAAAAAAACTCGTTGATGAAAAGAAAAATCAGCATATTTTATTTGCTTTTATTTTAGAACTGCAGCTGAAACTTGAGATTAAATATACTGGTACTGATCAATGTGGAGAGACTGAACGATACAATTCTAATATCTTTGTTTAAACAGTTTAATAGATGTGATATAATGGTTTATGTGAAAATAGTGTCCAGACAGACTTTGATATGACATAACACAATGACTTACCAAATATCCAAGTCAGGTAGATCTGCTTTAAACACAGAGCGGTAGGAGCGCACCAGTAAATTGAATTCTCGATATTGTCCTGTAGCACAACAATATATAGCACTTGATAGACACGCTTAGTTCTGGGGTAGATCAAAGCCACAAGGTAGTTTCCTGTCTGGACGTTTGGGAGCAGCGCTGAGATCAAATCACGTTTCATCTAAATGCTAATCAGAGGGATGCATGTAGCTAGAAATATTCTCAACTGATTTTATCTGTCTTTGATCGCTTTTAGTTTTAGTTTGATATTGCCATGAGCCCTCAAGACTCCACAACAGTTTAATACATTATTATTTTGTGTTGTTCTATCAAAGTGTCTCATGAAGTGCCGTGAGAAGCTATACATTTTTTTTTTATTCAGTTGAAGTGTGAGCCACTGGATTGTTAGTCAGACAATGATTCTCACATTTTGTTTGCCTCTAGTCACATCAATGATTTATCCAAAACAATGATTCTCACATTTTGTTTGCTTCTAGTCACATCAATGATTTATCCCAAACAATGATTCTCACATTTTGTTTGCCTCTAGTCACATCAATGATTTATCCCAAAAACGATTCTCACATTTTGTTTGCCTCTAGTCACATCAATGATTTATCACAAACAATGATTCTCACATTTTGTTCCTTCTAGTTACGCCAAGTCTTAAACCCAAACATTTAGTCTCACACATTGTTTGCCTTCAGTGACATCAATGTTTTAACCCAAACATTGAACCTTTCACTATGTTTGCCTGTAGCCATATCAATGCTTACAGTGAGAACAGAGATGTCCAGGAAGCCTTTGGCGATTACACAGCCGAAATAAACGAAAATGGAAATAGATTGCTGGAATTATGTAATCAAAATGATTTATTTATCACCATCACACTCTTTCATAGAGAGTCGCAATTATACACCTGGTACAAATGGAATGACACAAAATATAGAAAAGAGATTTTATACTATCAAGAAAACAGAACAAGAAAGGTGTAACCGACAGCAGATTTATCCCTAATATCACAGACGACATAGACCACAAAATGGTTATGATTACACTCTCAGACAGTCAAAAGCAAAGAGAACACGCGGAAACAAACAAAAGAAGCAAAAAGAACAGACAATAAAAGTAAAAGTTCTAAAAGATCAAGAATCAAGAAAAACTCTAGAAGAAAAACAAACTAACAGAGGAATTCAAGAAAGTCTCTAACGAAGTACACACAGTAGAAGAAGAGTTGAACAATTTAGAAAATCAGTAACCAACATCTCAAAAATAGTATGTGTAACGAAGCTAATGACAAAAGAAGGGAAAAAGAACACCCCGTCCTGGAACAAAGGAATCAGAGTAGCAATTAAAGAAAAGAAGCAATTTTTTTTAATTGGAGGGAAAACAAGAACCAAGAAAAATATGCCTTAGCTCCAAAAAGAGTTAAAATTTTTATCAAAGAAGTTAAGCAAAGAAATGGACAAAATTCGGACTAAATATGAACAGAAACTTCAAGACAGCCAGGAAAAAATTCTACAAAGTAGTAAAAACATCAAGTGCGAGAAAAGAAAACCACGATCATACCGAGCTCTTACATGACAAAGACGGACAGCTAATATCAAATAACCAACAAATACAACAGAGATCTAAAGAATACTTTGAAGACCTAATAAACTTGACACCAACTACCAATAGTGGACAAAACACACAAGAATGCACATATACTGAAGCCAACATCATGAAAGAGGAAATCGAAGAAGTAATCAAATATGCACCCAGAAATAATGCACCGGTGATAGATAACATAACAGAAGAAATAATAACAGCAGCAGGAGAAACAGGAGTGACATCGCTGCATAGAATATTCAATGCAGCATGGCACTAACACAAAGACCCAGAAGATTGGAAACAGGCAATCACCGTACCAATATTGAAAAAGAAAGGTAGCAAAAGAGGCTACAATCAATATAGAGGTATATCGCTTCTCAGCCATGTAGGTAAGTTATACGCCAAAATCTTGGAAAGAAGGCTGAGACCAATAATAGAACAACAGTTCGACTCTCAAATAGGGTTCCAAAAAAAAAACAGAGGATGTACTGACGCTCTGTTCCCCTTAAAACAGCTTGCAGAAAAGATGACAGAACACAATCAAATAGTGTACATAACTTTCATCGACCAGGAAAAAGCATATGACAGAGTAAATAGAGAACAAATGTGGGAGATACTAACACCATACGGAGTAAGCCAACATCTGACCAATCTAATTAAAAGTCTCTACATCAACAGCAGCTGCAGGGTCAGAACAGCAACAGACTAGGCAGACCGCTTAGAAGTTAGATCAGGTGTATGACAGGGGTCCGTACTATCCCCCCCCCCCCCAACTGTTTATTACATATATGGACTATACATGCACATTCATTAGCCAACCAATCAAAGAAGGAGGAGATCAACGAGCTTTTATTTGCAGACAATCAGGCACTAATACACGGAAAAATAGAAGACCTACATAAACACTTAAATAGACTCAACAGCACTGACACAAAATACAACAAGAAAATCAGCATCAACAAAACAGAAATCATGAATATAGCAAAAGAGAAACAGAACATCAACATAACTATAGAAGGCATTCAACTAAAGCAAGTAGAGGAATTGAAATACTTAGGAAGTCTCTTGACAAACTATAATTCACGAACAGCAGAGATAGACCAAAGATGCAACAAAGTTTGTCAAATTATTGGACAGCTATCACCACTATTGTCATACAAGAAAATAACTCTAGAGGCAAAACGGGCACTCTACAACACAATATTCATCCCAACGTTGTGCTACCAATGCCAGTCCTGGACCCTTGATGCAAGAATAACAAGAAAAACACTCTCTGATGAGATAAAGTGTGTTAGAGGAATGACAGTAAACAGCCTGAGAGACAAGATCAGAAATTAAGAACTGATAAAAAAAGCTATAAATAGCCTCCGTCATAGAATATAAAAAGAAACAACAGATAAAATAGTTTGGCCACGTGACAAGACAGAGTGATCAAAACATAACATAGCGAGCCTTCAATAAACATTGCGAGAACACCAGATCAAAAGGTCTATCATGAAAAAGATGGATCGATGGAATATTAGAAGCACTAGGAAACATAACAGTAGCAGAGGCAAACAGAAGAGCAAAAGACAACAAAATATATATCTTCCCTCGACGCTGAAAGGCAAATGGGGAAGGAAAGAAAACGAAAAAGAATATGAATTCTAACATTTTGTTTGCATCTAGTCACATGTATGTTTTATTCCACACATTGAATCTCACATTTTGTTTGCATCTAGTCACATGTATGTTTTATTCCACACATTGAATCTCACACTTTGTTTGCATCTAGTCACATCTATGTTTTATTCCACACATTGAATCTCACATTTTGTTTGCATCTAGTCACATGTATGTTTTATTCCACACATTGAATCTCACACTTTGTTTGCATCTAGTCACATGTATGTTTTATTCCACACATTGAATCTCACACTTTGTTTGCATCTAGTCACATCTATGTTTTATTCCACACATTGAATCTCGCACTTTGTTTGCATCTAGTCACATCTATGTTTTATTCCACACATTGAATCTCACATTTTGTTTGCATCTAGTCACATCAATTGCTTAGCCCATTCATTGAAACTCGCACTTTGTTTGCATCTAGTCACATCAATGCTTTCTCCCACACATTAAATATCACACTTTGTTTGCTTCTAGTCACATCAATGCTTTCTACCACACATTGAAGCTCACTCTTTGTTGCTCTTCTGTTCCAGGGATTAGTCTTCGCACCAATCGAGTATGCCCTGGCAATTCTTACTGTCAGTACGACTCAAATTGATTGGCTGGAGAAAATACAGAATGAAGTCATGCGCAATATCTCGGGGTGTACAAGGGACACTCCCTGTGTAGCAATGAGGTATCTTCTTGACTTTCCAACCATGGTTGACAGAATCAAGATCTGGAGAGCACCAGCATACATGAAGATTAGTGCAGATAAAGAGCATCCATTGCACCACGTGCTCAACACAGGGAAAAGTGCCAGGCTAAAAAGAGGCAAATAATGGGTGGGCCGAGCAGAAGATATAATCAATCAGGTCTGTGGACTTACCAATATCATCGTTGGCGAGAAGTGGACACGGTGCCTACGTAATTAAAGGGGATATTCTCGTGTATTGTCACACTCGACAGGAAAAGTAGGGAACAGAACTTAGTCGTGGTTAAGGCGGAGGTCAACGGTCTCATCTGCGCTAACACCGATGAGAATGATGCAGTAATCTATTCAGACGGATCTGTAATACAACAACAAAGAACTGCATGGGCATTTACAGCACGCTCGGCAGGCAGAATAGTCAAAGAAGACAGTGGTGCATAAGTCATGACCACGAGTAGCATTACGATGGAGATGATGGCAGTGATCAGGGCATTCAACCGGTTAGAGTCACAAGACTACACCCACGCCTGTATACTGAGTGATTCGATGAGCATGATAAAAATAGTTGAGGCGGGCTCTGTACGCATGCACTAAAGCCGTGTGTGACCCCGTGTACGCTCATGGTCACGGCGCCATTTAAAGCCGTGCCTGTAACCCCGGGCGACCCTCAATGGTCACGGCGCCATTTGAAACCGTGTGTGATCTCTTTCTGCGACCACGTGTGACCCCGAGTACTTTCAAATGTTTCGCAGTCCCTCGAAACGAACAATTGCTTGGTGTGACTGTGTGGTCCACCAGGGGCCAATTCATGGTGCTTGTATGCCCTCAGTGCTTCTTGGGACCCTGAACCAACACAGTGTCCCGACCCTCAGGAGCTCAAAGCGCCATCTGGTCAAAGGTCAAAGTCTCTCCTCCTGCTTTAACAATTAGACCACGAGCACACACCTTCAATTCAGCAGACAGTGTTTGCGAATATCATTAGTGATAGCTCCCACAATGACAGCTACATTAAATGTTGTCTTTTGATGATTAAGTCTTTAATATTTGAAAAAGTCAACGAATGTCTCAAGTCAAACGACACATAACTAACCGTTTATTAATTCAAACGAACAATCCTAGATATAATGTTTACATCAACAGGGAAACATCTCTGGCAGCACGAGTCATCCACACAGGACTCGTCACACTGATCACTGATCAACTGCCCCCTGTTCATCCCTGGCCCAGCTGTCCACACTGTCAACCCTATCCTTGCCGAATTTCTAACTGCCAAAAAAAAAAAAACTACGTCATCCTATTTCTACGTCACTTTTCTCTCTCTGCGCACTGCACTGCACCAATTCTGCCTCATCTTATTGTGGCGTGCATAAATTTCGTCTCCTCACCGTGTTAGTGCGCAATTTCGCGTCTACAGCACTGGTTAGAGTCATTGAAGAAGTAAAAAATACGTAAAGTCACTTTCTAGGTCGCTAGACATGCGGGAGTACAGAGAAATGAAAGAGTGGACAGGTTGCCTAGCTGCGCTGTCGTTGAGGACGGACAACCAATGGATGACATCATCAATGCCCTCCGAGATGTGAGAAGAGCACATGACTTAGACAAACACAAATCCACGCCACTTCTTCGGACGATAGAGATGGGAGTTAAGATTAAGGTGACCATATTTTTGAAATCCCATTCCGGGACGGAATAATTTTATTTCAATTTTTCACCAATAAAATTCTCACACATTGTTTGCCACTAGTTACATCAAGGTTTTATCTCAACACTAAATCTCACACTTTGTTTGCCACTAGTTGCATCAATGTTTTATCTAAACACTAAATCTCACACTTTGTTTGCCACTAGTTACATCACTGTTTTATCTCAACACTAAATCTCACACATTGTTTGTCACTAGTTACATCAATGTTTTATCTCAACACTAAATCTCACACATTGTTTGCCACTAGTTACATCAATATTTTATCTCAACACTAAATCTCACACTTTGTTTGTCACTAGTTACATCAATGTTTTATTTCAACACTAAATCTCACACTTTGTTTGCCACTAGTTACATCAAAGTTTTACCTCAACACTAAATCTCACACTTTGTTTGCCACTAGTTACATCAAAGTTTTACCTCAACACTAAATCTCACACTTTGTTTGCCACTAGTTACATCAAAGTTTTACCTCAACACTAAATCTCACACTTTGTTTGCCACTAGTTACATCAATGTTTTATCTGAACACTAAATCTCACACTTTGTTTGTCACTAGTTACATCAATGTTTTACCTCAACACTAAATCTCACACTTTGTTTGCCACTAGTTACATCAAAGTTTTACCTCAACACTAAATCTCACACTTTGTTTGTCACTAGTTACATCAATGTTTTATCTCAACACTAAATCTCACACTTTGTTTGCCACTAGTTACATCAATGTTTTATCTCAACACTAAATCTCACACTTTGTTTGCCACTAGTTACATCAAAGTTTTACCTCAACACTAAATCTCACACTTTGTTTGCCACTAGTTACATCAAAGTTTTACCTCAACACTAAATCTCACACTTTGTTTGCCACTAGTTACATCAATGTTTTATCTCAACACTAAATTTCACACTTTGTTTGCCACTAGTTACATCAAAGTTTTATCTCAACACTAAATCTCACACTTTGTTTGCCACTAGTTACATCAAAGTTTTATCTCAACACTAAATCTCACACTTTGTTTGCCACTAGTTACATCAAAGTTTTACCTCAACACTAAATTTCACACTTTGTTTGCCACTAGTTACATCAATGTTTTATCTCAACACTAAATCTCACACTTTGTTTGCCACTAGTTACATCAAAGTTTTACCTCAACACTAAATCTCACACTTTGTTTGCCACTAGTTACATCAATGTTTTATCTCAACACTAAATTTCACACTTTGTTTGCCACTAGTTACATCAAAGTTTTATCTCAACACTAAATCTCACACTTTGTTTGCCACTAGTTACATCAAAGTTTTATCTCAACACTAAATCTCACACTTTGTTTGCCACTAGTTACATCAAAGTTTTACCTCAACACTAAATCTCACACTTTGTTTGCCACTAGTTACATCAATGTTTTATCTCAACACTAAATCTCATACTTTGTTTGCCACTAGTTACATCAAAGTTTTACCTCAACATTAAATCTCACACTTTGTTTGCCACTAGTTACATCAAAGTTTTACCTCAACACTAAATCTCACACTTTGTTTGCCACTAGTTACATCAATGTTTTATCTCAACACTAAATCTCACACTTTGTTTGCCACTAGTTACATCAAAGTTTTATCTCAACACTAAATCTCACACTTTGTTTGCCACTAGTTACATCAAAGTTTTATCTCAACACTAAATCTCACACTTTGTTTGCCACTAGTTACATCAAAGTTTTACCTCCATACTAAATCTCACACTTTGTTTGCCACTAGTTACATCAAAGTTTAACCTCAACACTAAATCTCACACTTTGTTTGCCACTAGTTACATCAATGTTTTATCTGAACACTAAATCTCACACTTTGTTTGTCACTAGTTACATCAATGTTTTATCTGAACACTAAATCTCACACATTGTTTGCCACTAGTTACATCAATGTTTTACCTCAACACTAAATCTCACACTTTGTTTGCCACTAGTTACATCAAAGTTTTACCTCAACACTAAATCTCACACTTTGTTTGTCACTAGTTACATCAATGTTTTATCTCAACACTAAATCTCACACTTTGTTTGCCACTAGTTACATCAATGTTTTATCTCAACACTAAATCTCACACTTTGTTTGCCACTAGTTACATCAAAGTTTTACCTCAACACTAAATCTCACACTTTGTTTGCCACTAGTTACATCAATGTTTTACCTCAACACTAAATCTCACACTTTGTTTGCCACTAGTTACATCAATGTTTTATCTCAACACTAAATTTCACACTTTGTTTGCCACTAGTTACATCAAAGTTTTATCTCAACACTAAATCTCACACTTTGTTTGCCACTAGTTACATCAAAGTTTTATCTCAACACTAAATCTCACACTTTGTTTGCCACTAGTTACATCAAAGTTTTACCTCAACACTAAATCTCACACTTTGTTTGCCACTAGTTACATCAATGTTTTATCTCAACACTAAATCTCATACTTTGTTTGCCACTAGTTACATCAAAGTTTTACCTCAACACTAAATCTCACACTTTGTTTGCCACTAGTTACATCAAAGTTTTACCTCAACACTAAATCTCACACTTTGTTTGCCACTAGTTACATCAATGTTTTATCTCAACACTAAATCTCACACTTTGTTTGCCACTAGTTACATCAAAGTTTTATCTCAACACTAAATCTCACACTTTGTTTGCCACTAGTTACATCAAAGTTTTATCTCAACACTAAATCTCACACTTTGTTTGCCACTAGTTACATCAAAGTTTTACCTCAACACTAAATCTCACACTTTGTTTGCCACTAGTTACATCAATGTTTTATCTCAACACTAAATCTCACACTTTGTTTGCCACTAGTTACATCAAAGTTTTATCTCAACACTAAATCTCATACTTTGTTTGCCACTAGTTACATCAAAGTTTTACCTCAACACTAAATCTCACACTTTGTTTGCCACTAGTTACATCAATGTTTTATCTCAACACTAAATCTCATACTTTGTTTGCCACTAGTTACATCAAAGTTTTACCTCAACACTAAATCTCACACTTTGTTTGCCACTAGTTACATCAAAGTTTTACCTCAACACTAAATCTCATACTTTGTTTGCCACTAGTTACATCAAAGTTTTACCTCAACACTAAATCTCACACTTTGTTTGCCACTAGTTACATCAAAGTTTTACCTCAACACTAAATCTCACACTTTATTTGCCACTAGTTACATCAAAGTTTTACCTCAACACTAAATCTCACACTTTGTTTGCCACTAGTTACATCAATGTTTTATCTCAACACCCAATCTCACACTTTGTTTGCCTCTGGTCACGTTAAAACTGTATCCCAAATTTAGAAACTTTCACTTTATTTTCTTATAGTCACATCAATGCTTTATCCCACTCTTTGAATCTCTCATTATGTTTGCCTGTGTATTTCCTTTCTTAATTCGTGGCAACTCATTTTATCAATAATCTCGGAACATTTTTATAAATTCCAAGCATTAAAAAAAATTCAACCTTATTTTCTCACCGACCTCAAGATGTTTATAACATTTAAGTACGAGTACAAAGGTAGTCTCAATTTTGAACAAATAATTTTTATTATATAATTTTAAGAAAATATCAAACCGTGTTCTCTAGACATTACATTTTACTGTAAGTTAATTTTCTAACAATGCAAATAAAAAGCTTTTCCGTATCACATTGAAGATGGCATACTTTTTCATTTGATTTTATATTATCGTTAGAGATAGGTAAACTTTGATCAAAGTATTAAACATACACAGTCGCTAAATAGCAGGCGTGTCATCAACAAAAATATATGGAACGACCAGAACATCAAACACACAGAGCTAGGAAATAGTAAGAGTGTCATCAACAAAAGCGTGTTGAGCACATGTCATACATTCCTCATTCCGAATCAGAAGTCTCTAAGAGGTTAACAATTGTTATGGGTTAGACAAACTGCGATCCATCTCGTTGCCAGTATTGTTCCTCTTCTCTGAGCACATGGTCATCACATTTTCTCCAGTATTCAATGTCTATCGTTGAGAGGGCATCACGCGTCAATTCTTTAACATCACACATTGCAAACGACGTGTTCTGCGGAGCAACTTGCCCTTTGACTTTAGCCAACAGAAGTTCTATTGTGCTGAGCTGCGAATGATAAGGTGGGAGGCGAAGCGCTGTGTGGCCATGCTTTGCAATTATTTTATTAGTTTGATATCTCTCTCTCTCTCTCTCTCTCTCTCTCTCTCTCTCTCTGCGATCAGGACTCAATCAAAGTAGGATTCTAGACTCTCACACGAAGTCAGCTGTCAGGTTAAGTGTGTTGATCGCCCCCACAGACAGAACATCACAATTAGAGTCTGCCAGATCCACTCTGATTGAACACCCGTTAAAACGTTGCACTGTGTTCTGCGCCAGTGACCCAGTGCATCTGATTTCAGCCAGCATCTAATTCAGGTTATTATTTCCTTAGTCTATGATTGTCCCCAATCTTTCTGCAAGGCAGCAGATTGTCTTTTCTGTAGGGGAATTCTGCCCTTAGATGGTCGCCCCTCGCAGGTTTACGAGCACCATCTACCCGAGTCACTAGAGGTGACTAACACAGACATGCACACACAAAGATAGGAGATGTGACGAACTCAGACATGCATTCAGCAAAACGAGGCATGACTAATACTGACACACATCAAAATATATGACACTTGACTAACATAAACATGCACATAAAGATATGAGATATGACTTACATAGACATGCACACACAAAGATATGACACATGCCTAACATAGACATGCACACAAAGTTATGAGATATGTACACGAACATTAGTGTCAAAGTGTGCGTATTGCATTAAGTTAGCTTCAAGAGAAGTTAGCATGTAATGTAGTTGTGCCAGCGTTAAACGAACAGTTATTCGTCAAGTCGGGAGTAATTCCCTCGTTAGCTTCAAGAGAAGAAATCCCATGAAGTTATGTGTCATAGTACACGACAGTTAGTTTCAAGTGTAGAAATAGCTCGCAAGGGTCCTGGTCATTACGACAGGGCGCGAGACGGAGTATGATTCTCCACTAAATCATCATATCGGCGAAGGGAAGCGAATCCCAGATCGCCCAACAATTGTGAGTAGCAGCAAAGCTGCAATGAGTACTTGTGGCTGAAGTTATTGACAACCACGAGTAGAGTCAGGCAAGAGAGTATTCAAGATAATTGTGTGCAAGGCGGATGAAGTACCATCATATTTATATCTTGAGATTGTGAAATGTGAATGAGTGCTTATGAGAATAAAACCTCGGGAGTGTGCTTTACCTGGTGTTCATTGATATTATTATAGTGCTAGCTGTAATAGTCTGTCCCTATTGAAAGCGAACGCTAAGGGTCATTCACTAACGGGAGTACTACAATAAACGATCAATTGGCTATTAGTTTTAGACAAGGGCAGAGCGACCCAAAACGGGCTGACACAGTAGGGGGATTCCCTTTCATCGCCTCCAGGCAGTAGGACAAGTCCGACCTTACAAGCCCAAGGTGATTGTGCTGTACGTTCATGTCAGGTCAGGCGGGCGTGGGAGACAGTGCAAACCAGGCGTTGAGGTGAGACGCTGAACAACAGGCACGTGAAGCCTCAAGGCACAACGAGACTTCACATCATCAAACATTGTCAGCCCCAAGTGGTTGAAGACTCTGTTCTTAATGAGCCGTCATTGCTGCAGTCGTCAAGTCAACAATCAAGGTTAGCGACGCCACTGGTGGGCGGTCGTTGCAATTGAATCAGTCGCAGAAAAGAAAGGATGAGATAGAAGGTACTGGCAGAGAAACATCAGTCGCTGGATTAATGGCAGATAACTTCTGGCAAATATTTGTTCACTGTCATATTTGGTGCCGTGACCAGGATAAATATCAAACAGTTTCCGAGATAATTGATAAACTCTGTGGGCACGAATTACGGAACGCACTAATGTCACATTAATGTTTATGCCAAACTTTGAATATCACACGTTGTTTGGCTAGAGTAACATCAATGCTTTATCCCAAACATTGAATCTCTCATTATGTTTGTCTCTAGTCACACCAATGCTATATCCCAAACATTGTATCTCACAAATAGTTTGCCTTTCAGTCACATTGAAAATGGCTGAAAGAAACGTTGGCCAGGATTTCGTGCTTTTTTACCTGATTTACAGACAGGAAGGCCGGAATGATTTAACTGGTCAAAAAGTGACCAATTTGAATGAGTCTCATGAAAGTGGTTGAAAGGAGAGGTCCCAAAGGGGAGAATACATGTGCATAAAAAACAGTGCTGGCAAATGGGACGATGAGCATGAGAGACAGCAAATATATCATAGAGAGGAATAAAGATACGATACAGAAAAGAATAGAAGTGAAGACCAGGGATTAAAGAAAATAGAGAACAGAATTTAAATCTCTGTGATGGAGAAAGCCAAATCGGGCTATGAATCAGTTCTCCCAGGCAAACTGGAAAGATTTACCTGCTCTCTTTGAGACATTTAACGACTCTGGGGACAGGCAACTTGCTCCTACTTGAGATAAACAACTTGTCCCGACTGGAAACAGATAACTTGACCCGACTGGATACCGACAACCTGTCCTGACTGGAGACTGATAACTTGTCCCGACTAGAAACAGATAACTTGTCCCGACTGGAGACAGACAACTTGTCCCATGTTCTTAAATATTTCTATATTTTCCTACAGTCAAACAAGAAATGCTCTTTTGTATTTCTATATAAAAAGAAAGATAGCTGATGATAACATCTCAACTACGCCTATCAACTACTACCAGCTTTGATCCACCAGCGGTTTCTATCAGTTTCACACCTTATGACTCATTTATATCATAGAGCTTAGCAGATACACAACTACTTGGCTAGAACTAAATTGTATCCTTATACTTTATATTTACTCAGTGTACTAAAATATTGTAACTATTGTAATGTTCTAGAATATGCACTGTATGATGTGTTATATACCAACTGATATAATAAATGAATTCAATATATTTTTGTTTTCTGTTTTATATTTAATATTATTGTTATTCATTGATGTTGTATAATCTACTAAACTAACATAAGGTCTTTGTCTTAATTGTATCTGCCCACGTCTGTATAAAACCCTTGATTGGCTCACATATACCGATGAGACAATATTATCCGTCTGCTATGAACATTAATAAGTGGAGGCACTACACTCACTTAAAAAAATAACTATCACATTATTTCCACTTTATAATTTACTATCGATCCTTGTTAAATAACAATGGACCATTTTTTATCTCCCTTTAACAGGCACGATGAGATCCCCCTGCGCCACGGCGCGTTAGGCGCTAAAAGCGCCACGCTATATATATATATATATATATATATATATATATATATATATACTTTTATGTGCTAAATACGATCAAATCCTTCCTGCTATACTACTATAGCAGCAGCACATGTCTCCTCTCGTCTGTGGAAGCCTTCGAAGACGTCATAGGCGAAGACTGCCGCATTCAGCCAATTATATTTTTTATATCTATGACCTCCGAGTGAGGGTGGAAATGCGCGTTTCTGTTCAAGGTGACAGGTGAGGACACGGGCAACTATTTTCTCCAGCAGCTTGCCCGCAGTGTTCTGCATCGTGATGATTCTGTAGGCACTGATCTGAGAATGGTCCTTGTTTGGCTTCGGTAACGGTAGTGAGAAGCTGTGTAAACACTCCCTCTTAAATTGGTCATCCGCCCCCCCCCCCCTCTCTCTCTCTCTCTGCGATCAGGACTCAATCAGAGTAGGATCCCAAACTCTCACATGAAGTCAGCTGTCAGGTTAAGTGTGTTGATCGACCACCACTAGCAGAACATCACAATTAGAGTCTGCCAGATCCACTCTGAATTGAACACCCGTTAAAACGTTGCACTGTGTTCTGCGGCAGTGTCCAGTGCATCCGATTTCAGCCAGCATTTTATTCAGATTTGCATTCCTTAGCCTTTGATTGTCCCCAATCTTCCTGCAAGGCAGCAGATGATATTTTCTGTAGAGGGATTCTGCCCTTAGATGGTCGGCCCTCCCAGGTTTACGAGCACCATCTGCCCGAGTCACTAGAGGTGACTAACACAGACATGCACACACAAAGATAGCAGATGTGACCAACACAGACTTGCACACAGCGATACGAGGCATGACTAATACTGACTTACATCAAGATATATGACACATGACTAACATAAACATGCACATAAAGATATGAGATATGACTGGCATAGATATGCACACACAAAGATATGACACGTGCCTAACATAGACATGCACACAAAGATATGAGATATGATCAACATAGACATGCACACACAAGGATATGAGATGTGACATACACAAGTATGCACACACAAAGATATGAGATATGACTAACATAAACATGCACACAAAGATATGAAATATCTAACCCAAATATGCACACACAAAGATATGACACATGGCTAACACAGATACACACTAAGATATGAGATATGACTAAACACATACACACATAAAGATATGAGACATGATTAACAAGGACACACCAAGGTATGAGATATGATTAACATGACACACACCAAGATATGAGCCATGGCCAGCACACACACACACACACAAGCTAAGATATGAGCCATGGCTAGCACAGAAACACATCAAGATATGAGCCATGGCTAGCAGAGAAACACATCAATATATGAGCCATGGCTTCACGGAAAAACACCAAGAAATGAACCGTGTCCAGCACAGAAACACATTAAGGTATCCATATGCTTCGGTTTGTTGTAGCACTCTTCTTAACGTGGGAATCGTCGACATACGAGTCGCAGGCCCCGATTAACTGTTCACAGGTTTTGTTCAAACAGTTGTCCGGAGATTTGAGAGTGCAGTCTGACCCGTATTACGTTTCCTTGCACGTACAGTCTGTACTTTCCGGGTCACATATGATGTCACAGCCATCAGAACACGTCTGTTTGCACTGTAGTCTAAAATTACCATCGGGACAAGTGTCACTACATATATAGCCAGGACGTTTACATTGTAGGCATTTTCCTCACATAAAGGACAGACACTAAGACACGACCCGGAGCAGTCGTGTCCACAGATCCCATGTGAACAATTGCCGTGACATGTACCGATGATGTCGTTGTATCCTTTGCAGCATCCACTACACACTGCACAAAACGACCATTGCCCGTCCAGACAATAGGTGTCTGTAGATGTTTGCACCTCACTCACCGTCAGTGCACTGTCGGCCTGAGAAATGGTGGATGAGAACTCAATCTTAATGTGTGCCATTGTCGCTTGTGTGGTGACTACAATAGTGTTCACAGAAATGTTTGAGTATGATATATCATTATACTGGAACACTACACCGCCACTGTCAGAGAAAGCCTGTAGAGTCCCATTCTTTACCCGAATCATAGTGCTAGCTCGATGATAAATTCGAATGGTGTGAATCTTCCGGGACGTGGCATAGTTCAGATAGATACCAGTAAACAGAATTGGTTCCACTTCTCAATTGTGTGTGTGTGTGCAGTCATTGTCATAGAGATTGATCTTTGTTTTGCCATTAACTGCAGCCTCTGGTCCACATGCGTCTCCTGTATAGCAAGCATTAAATGTGTCAGTCTGGTTTGTGATCTGTTTGAGAGCCACATTCCGACCCCCGCCAAAGTAGATGGAGCAGGTATTTGCAACTATCGCCCCTTCAATCCGTAACTTGTTGATTAGACCACCCCCAGAGCCAAAGACATCAATCTCGTGCGAACTAACTACAAACCGTGATTTATTGTTACATGAGGCAGAACCATTTAGTTTTACCGTGAAACTGTCTGGATCAGTTAAGTCATTCATATAAATCCTAAACCAGGAGAACGGCAAAGATTGATTGAGAGTTGCCTCATCTGATGTAAAATGTAGAATCCGGATTACATGTGGTGTCGTTGTTATCAAACATGAAAGTAGGTTCAGATTTTTGGGCGTATTTGTAAACGAGATCCAAGTACTGACACTGGGGTCCGAAATATTCGTGCTGACAACTGTCATTGTTTGGGCATGTCCCTGTAGTTTTGTCACAAACTGAGTCATTGTTTGGGCATGTCCCTGTAGTTTTGTCACAAACTGAGTGATTATAGCAGTGACATTGTAACGTACAGTTTGTTCGAAACCAACCGTCTGCACAAATTAGGTCATTAACTTCCAAGGTCTCGAACGAAGCCACCAGATTAAAGATTTGATCTACAGCGGTGGTTAACGAACTGTTTACAAACATTTATTATCAAACCGTGGTTTATTTCTAAAAATCCGCCAACTCGCTGTGATAACAAATAGTGTGATGTTCAAAGTAAACATTGTTTAACGATGGCTCGGACGCGATCATGCTTCCATCTTGTTGCGTCCCTTGACGTCACGTCTCGGTCATTCCAAATGCTGGCATTAAACTCTTTGGCCAGTTTTTGTCAAGTCATCGTCAGCTAAATTGCCTATGCCGTCGTACCGAACACCATCTGGACCAGGAGCATTGTTGTGTGACCTTTTAAGTGTCGTGAGAATGGTATTGGTTGTGATTGCGAGATCTTCTCCCAGCCCTACATCCTTACACAATTCTGACAGCGACCCCAGTATCCTAATTCTTACAGTCTCATTTCTTTGGTCAGTCTGCTCAATGTAGCAGGCAAGCAGGGCCTCCCCTGTGCTCTCATCAGATTTGTGCCATATCTGGCCTGTGCTCTGAAATTCCGGTATACCTCTGAGGCGTGTTGCGCCATTCATGCTCTGATGAAGGCGTCAGAATGTGGCTAGCGATTTTTCTGAGCACAATTTTTTTAGAGAAACCAACCTATTTGACATCCTTAGCCTTCTTAGTACACAGTTTAAAGTGCATCATTTTTTGGTCGACCTCTCCTTTCAAACGCTTCAATAGCTCAGGTTGTGTTCTTCCATTCTTTCTGGCTTTCTTCCATGTCTTGGCCGTTTGTCTCTCGTTCCACCAAGTTTCCTCGACTTCTGCATTCCACCAGGGTGGCTGCGTCCATTTCTCCTGGCTCCTACGAAGGGCGCCCTGTTTCCTATGTCTGATTTTGCTAATGACGTCCTGATCTGTTTTCTTGTAGTGTAATGTGTGGAGCTTTCTTTCCTGACTTCTATTTCTGTTTTTATCAGTTAGGAGAACACATGGATAGTGATCACTTCCGTGGAATCCCAGTACTTTGACCTGCAAGCCGGTGGGAAGGTGGAAGACACCAGTGCCAGGTCTATGAAACTATCAGAGTCCCACGTGAGAGCACTTCTCAACACGACGAAGGCGAATGTGACATGATTTTCTTTGAAAGAATGGAGACGAAGGACAGATTATACAGACTAGAAACATAGAACTCATTCAAACTGGAAACAGACAATATATTCAGGCCCGTATTGTTATTTCCCCTTCCCTGCCAGTATAATCTCTATTCCCACCGGCCTCTGAAATTGTGAACTCTCCTAGCTACCCAAATTACGTCACGGTTATTGTCTTTCACGTCACCAACGTTATTTACACATTCTCCTTGACATTTTGATTTTCAGTGAATAGATACAGTCAAGATTACGATGGTAGGCAATAATTGAGTTATTGAGTTATTGAGTTATATGCGGGTCATCATCATTGCACTCCGAACATGTCCATAGGTGCTCAGATCCCCTCCTCAGCAATTCCCTCAGTGTCCAGCGACTGACGACTCCAGTTCTATGTTGGTTGATAAGTCTTCTTACACGGCCACCAAGTTTCTCATTTCTGGCTGTGCCCATCTTAACTCCCATTTCCATCATCCGAAGAAGCGACGTTGATCTGTGTTTGTCGAAGTCCCGTGCTCTTCCCACATCTCGGAGTGCATTGATGATGTCCGCCCGATCCATCGGTTGCCCGTCCTCAACGACAGCGCAGCTAGCCAACCTGTCCGCTCTCTCATTTCCCCGCACTCCCGCATGTCCAGGGACATAGACAAAGGTGACCTTACGTATTTTGGATTTCTGCAACGACTCTACCCATTGCATGCGTACAAAGCCCGCCTCCACTTTTTTTTATCATGCTCATCGAATCACTCAGTATACATGCGTGGATGTAGTCTTGTGACTCTAACCATTTGAATGCCTTGGTCACTGCCATCACCTCCATTGTCATGCTACTCGTGGTCATGGCGTATGCACCACTGTCTTCCTTGGCCATTCTGCCTGCCGAACGTGCTGTAAATGCCCATGCACTTCTTTCGTGTCGTCTTACAGATCCGTCTGTATAGATGACTGCATCTTTCTCATCGGTGTTATCGCAGATGAGACCGTTGACCTCAGCATTAACCACGACCGGGTTCTGTTACCTACTTTTCCTGTCGAGTGTGACAATACATGAGAAAGTCCCCTTGAATGTCGTAGGCACCGGTATCCACTCCTCACCAACGCTGAGATTGGTAAGCCCACAGACCTGTTTGATGACATCTTCTGCTCGGCCCACCCATGATTTACCTCTTTTTAGCCTGGTGCCTTTCTCTGTGTTGAGCACGTGGTGCAATGGATGCTCTGTATCTGTACTAATCTTCAGGTATGCTCGTGCTCTCCAGATCTTGATTCTGTCATCCATGGTTGGAAAGTCAAGAAGATACCTCATTGCCACACAGGGAGTGTCCCTCGTACATCCCAGGATAATGCGCATGGCTTCATTTTGTATTTTCTCCAGCCTATCAATTTGAGTCGTACTAACAGTAAGAATGGCCAGGGCATACTCGATTGGTGCGAGGACTAATCCCTGGAACAGAAGAGTAAGTAGCCTCTGCTCGATGTTGGCAGCTGCCATGACCTTCAAGGCGGCTAATCCTTTGCGGGATTTTGTTATCACATGGTCGACGTGGTCCCGAAAACACAGGCTGCGATCAAACTTAACTCCGAGGTATGTCATCAACTTGTCCCTGGTCACCTCATCAGCTCCCATTCGTACTACCGGTGTGGTCGTATTAACGATATGATTGTTAAGGGAGAACCATGAAACTGATGCTTTATTAGGATTAACCAAGGCACCTGAAACCCCACACCAGGAAGAAATGCGATCGAGTTCGTCTTGCATTGTGGAGGCGATTCCCCGTCTGTCTCTTCCCTGTCGATATACCAGAATATCATCAGCAAAAGTCATAGTTCTTCCCCTCCCATCCAGCTGTTGGGACGTGATCGTTATTGTGTACACATTAAATAGAACTGGTGACAATAGTGAGCCTTGTGGCAGCCCAGGACAAATGGATGTTGGCTCGGAAGACCAACTTCCACATCTGAGTATCACCTTCCTCTGAAACAGTGCCGCGGCGATCCATCTTATGAGGAAGGGGTTCACCGCCAGTTTGAGAAGCATATGCATGAGATATTCAAATGGTACCCTGTTGTATGCATCCTCCAGATCTATAGCAGCAGCACATGTCTCCTCTCGTCTGTGGAAGCCTTCGAAGACGTCATATGCAAATACTGCCGCATTGATCCATGTCTCTTTGTTATATCTATAACCTCCGAGTGTGGATGGGAATACGCGTTTCTGTTCAAGGCGACACGTGATGACACGGGCAAATATTTTCTCCAGCAGCTTGCCCACAGTGTTCTGCATTGTGATGATTCTGTAGGCACTGATCTGAGAATGGTCCTTGTTTGGCTTCGGTAGCGGTAGTAAGTAGCTGTGTAGCCACTTAGGCAATAATAATTTTATTTAATGCTCACACGTTGTTTCTTCTATACAAAAAAAAGAGTAAAGAGCCCCAGTCACACGAAGGGAATATGGTGTTAGTGACCATCAATTTTACAGACCTTCAGCACATGATTTTTGAGGTAATGTGGTCGGTATTACACTCTTGCCTCTTTACTTTCCCAGAAAAAAATCCGAACCCCATTTAAAGCTGAGGTGAACCCGGAAGCCGTCTGTTGGAATCGAACCCTACACCTTGTCCTTTGTAGTCGAGTTCACTAACCACTGAGCTATCGCGGCTGTGTTTCTTCTATAGTTAGAAGATAAGTTCCTTTCATTGTTGTAAATGTGTATGCCCGTAATGAAAAAGGGGACAAACAACGATGACAGAATTTCTTATCCCTCGAGGAAGAAAACGCCATTTTCTGTGGAGACTTTAATACTAGAGGCAACCAGTGGGGTAACTTTATAACCGATGATTTAGTGTGCTGGAATAATGGAAGTGCAATCAGAATGGCTTCTTGAATTGGGGACTCTGACAGAGTATAGTAAACCTGGCACTAGTGTCTTCCACCTTCTCAGAGGAAATTGTATCGGTAAACATTTGTTTGTGAGCGCACCATTATAACCATATAGGATGTGTAAACATTTGTGAGCGCATCATTATAACCATATAGGATGTGTAAACATTTGTGTGCGCACCATTATAACCACATAGGATGTGTAAACATTTGTGAGCGCATCATTATAACCATATATGATGTGTAAACATTTGTGTGCGCACCATTATAACTACATAGGATGTGTAAACATTTGTGAGCGCATCATTATAACCATATATGATGTGTAAACATTTGTGTGCGCACCATTATAACCATATAGAATATGTAAACATTTGTGAGCGCACCATTATAACCACATAGGATGTGTAAACATTTGTGAGCGCACCATTATAACCACATAGGATGTGTAAACATTTGTGAGCGCACCATTATAACCACATAGGATGTGTAAACATTTGTGAGCGCACCATTATAACCATATAGGATGTGTAAACATTTGTGAGCGCACCATTATAACCACATAGGATGTGTAAACATTTGTGAGCGCACCATTATAACCACATAGGATGTGTAAACATTTGTGAGCGCACCATTATAACCACATAGGATGTGTAAACATTTGTGAGCGCACCATTATAACCACATAGGATGTGTAAACATTTGTGAGCGCACCATTATAACCACATAGGATGTGTAAACATTTGTGAGCGCACCATTATAACCACATAGGATGTGTAAACATTTGTGAGCGCACCATTATAACCACATAGGATGTGTAAACATTTGTGAGCGCACCATTATAACCACATAGGATGTGTAAACATTTGTGAGCGCACCATTATAACCACATAGGATGTGTAAACATTTGTGAGCGCACCATTATAACCACATAGGATGTGTAAACATTTGTGAGCGCACCATTATAACCACATAGGATGTGTAAACATTTGTGAGCGCACCATTATAACCACATAGGATGTGTAAACATTTGTGAGCGCACCATTATAACCACATAGGATGTGTAAACATTTGTGAGCGCACCATTATAACCACATAGGATGTGTAAACATTTGTGAGCGCACCATTATAACCATATAGGATGTGTAAACATTTGTGAGCGCATCATTATAACCATATAGGATGTGTAAACATTCCTTAAACAATGAACACTTCTCAACCCGGCGAAGGCAACGCTGACATGGTTTTCCTTGAATAATGGAGACGAACAACTAACCATGACATAAATATACATCTGTTATAAAATCTGACTGACAGGAATCTGGCCAACGGACACAGTCACTAACCATGGCATTAACAAACATCTGTTATAAAATGTGACTGACAGGAATCTGGCCAACGGACACAGTCACTAACCATGGCATTAACAAACATCTGTTATAAAATCTGACTGACAGGAATCTGGCCAACATCACGGACACAGTCACTAACCATGACATTAACAAACATCTGTTATAAAATCTGACTGACAGGAATCTGGCCAACATCACGGACACAGTCACTAACCATGGCATTAACAAACATCTGTTATAAAATCTGACTGACAGGAATCTGGCCAACGGACACAGTCACTAACCATGGCATTAACAAACATCTGTTATAAAATCTGACTGACAGGAATCTGGCCAACGGACACAGTCACTAACCATGGCATTAACAAACATCTGTTATAAAATCTGACTGACAGGAATCTGGCCAACATCACGGACACAGTCACTAACCATGACATTAACAAACATCTGTTATAAAATCTGACTGACAGGAATCTGGCCAACATCACGGACACAGTCACTAACCATGGCATTAACAAACATCTGTTATAAAATCTGACTGACAGGAATCTGGCCAACGGACACAGTCACTAACCATGGCATTAACAA
Organism: Megaustenia siamemsis; assembly: GCA_032433765.1. Taxonomy (NCBI): domain Eukaryota; kingdom Metazoa; phylum Mollusca; class Gastropoda; order Stylommatophora; family Ariophantidae; genus Megaustenia; species Megaustenia siamemsis. The sequence continues at coordinate 44,507,528 of JAVIAB010000046.1, forward strand.
ACATCTGTTATAAAATCTGACTGACAGGAATCTGGCCAACATCACGGACACAGTCACTAACCATGGCATTAACAAACATCTGTTATAAAATCTGACTGACAGGAATCTGGCCAACGGACACAGTCACTAACCATGGCATTAACAAACATCTGTTATAAAATCTGACTGACAGGAATCTGGCCAACATCACGGACACAGTCACTAACCATGGCATTAACAAAAATCTGTTATAAAATCTGACTGACGGGAATCTGGCCAACGGACACAGTCACTAACCATGGCATTAACAAACATCTGTTATAAAATATGACTGACAGGAATCTGGCCAACGGACACAGTCACTAACCATGACATAAATATACATCTGTTATAAAATGTGACTGACAGGAATCTGGCCAACGGACACAGTCACTAACCATGACATAAATATACATCTGTTATAAAATCTGACTGACAGGAATCTGGCCAACGGACACAGTCACTAACCATGGCATTAACAAACATCTGTTATAAAATGTGACTGACAGGAATCTGGCCAACGGACACAGTCACTAACCATGGCATTAACAAACATCTGTTATAAAATCTGACTGACAGGAATCTGGCCAACATCACGGACACAGTCACTAACCATGACATTAACAAACATCTGTTATAAAATCTGACTGACAGGAATCTGGCCAACATCACGGACACAGTCACTAACCATGGCATTAACAAACATCTGTTATAAAATCTGACTGACAGGAATCTGGCCAACGGACACAGTCACTAACCATGGCATTAACAAACATCTGTTATAAAATCTGACTGACAGGAATCTGGCCAACATCACGGACACAGTCACTAACCATGGCATTAACAAAAATCTGTTATAAAATCTGACTGACGGGAATCTGGCCAACGGACACAGTCACTAACCATGGCATTAACAAACATCTGTTATAAAATATGACTGACAGGAATCTGGCCAACAGACAAAGTCACTAACCATGACATTAACAAACATCTGTTATAAAATCTGACTGACAGGAATCTGGCCAACATCACGGACACAGTCACTAACCATGGCATTAACAAACATCTGTTATAAAATCTGACTGACAGGAATCTGGCCAACATCACGGACACAGTCACTAACCATGGCATTAGCAAACATCTGTTATAAAATCTGAATGACAGGAATCTGCCCAATGGACACAGTCACTAATCATGACATTAACAAACATCTGTTATAAAATCTGACTGACCGGAATCTGGCCAACATCATGGACACAGTCACTAACCATGGCATTAACAAACATCTGTTATAAAATCTGACTGACAGGAATCTGGCCAACATCACGGACACAGTCACTAACCATGGCATTAACAAACATCTGTTATAAAATCTGACTGACAGGAATCTGGCCAACATCACGAACACAGTCACTAACCATGGCATTAACAAACATCTGTTATAAAATGTGACTGACAGGAATCTGGCCAATGGACACAGTCACTAACCATGGCATTAACAAACATCTGTTATAAAATCTGACTGACAGGAATCTGGCCAATGGACACAGTCACTAACCATGGCATTAACAAACATCTGTTATAAAATCTGACTGACAGGAATCTGGCCAATGGACACAGTCACTAACCATGGCATTAACAAACATCTGTTATAAATCTGACTGACAGGAATCTGGCCAATGGACACAGTCACTAACCATGGCATTAACAAACATCTGTTATAAAATCTGACTGACAGGAATCTGGCCAATGGACACAGTAACTAATCATCTCCATTCCAAAAAGAACAACCTACAACTATATGACAATTATCGTACCATAGGTCTTATAATTCATCAAAGTAAGGCTATGTTAAAGAGAATCCTTAATAGACAAATGCTCAAGTAAATGACATTATAGCTGAAGAACAGGCAGGGTTTCGAACAAGTAGAAGTACAAAAAAGCAAACGTTCAATCTCGGTAACTTTCTGAAAAAAATATCTTCAACATCAGCAATAGCTGATCCATGTGTTTAATGACTTTAAAAAAGTGTTTGACAGAGTTCGGCTTGAAGCACTTTGAGCTACTATGAATAAATACATCAACAAATAGACAACCAACACTATCAAACAACTTTACGAACATTCCAAAAATGTAATTTTACAAATGGTATATTGTACAATAGGTTCCTTACATCCGTAGGAGAGCGACAAGGTTGCTTGCTCTGTCCGACAATTTTCAACTTTTTTTCTGGAAAGAATCGCGACCGACTTCATTAAAACCATCCCGAGACTGCCAACATTGGAGGCAAAACAATTTCCAACTTAAATTTTGTAAATGATGAAGATGGACTGGCTGGTTAGCACATCAGAGCTCGAAGAACTCGTGAAACGCCAAGATAACAGGGCAAGAGCTTTCGGAATGGAGATCAGTGCTGACAATCCAAATTAATGACGCACAAGACACTTTAAATTAGAAGAACAATATGCATAGATGGAGAAAATCTCAATTATATCTTCATCATCATCATAAAGTACCGGGCTTGCTGGCGTAGGTGATCATATCTCTCCACAACTTTCGATCTTGACAATTACTTATCATTTCTGTTGTTGACCTTCTGCCAAGCCATTCTCTTAAGCTGTCTGGTATTTTCACTCTTTGCTTCCTCTATCTCTTCGTCTCTCAATTTTTCCAATTGTTACAATATATTCCAGTTGTTCTCTTCTCATTACATGGCTAAAAAATGATGATTGTTTCTTCCTAATATTGGAAATTAGCTCTCTTTTTGCGTTGACCTCTTTCAGAACGTTTTCAATTCTCTTCTTAGCTGTCCATGGTATTCTCAACATTTTTGTGTCAAACTACATTTCTACAGATTCCAGTGATTTTCTTGTCTGTTGTCCTATTGTCCATGATTCACATCCATATGTTAAGACTGGCTCTACATAACATTTCAGAACTCTTTTTCTTCTATTTCTATTGTCAAAAATGGATTGCATAGTATTTTCCTAAATTTTTGGACAGTTGCTTCTGCCTGAGCCATTCTGCATCTCACCTCTGTTGTATAACTTCTGTCTGAGGTTAACAAAGTTCCCAAATATTTAAATTCATTTTCCTGTTTTAATATTGTTCCACTTGTCTTGTTTTTTGCATTGAGATGATGTCTTTTTCTTTGTTGTTAGCATTACTTCTGTCTTTTTGCTATTAAGGCTGAGTCCTTTATTTTTGCTTTCTTTCACTTTAACAAGTGTCCAACATTTCTTGTAACTCATTTTCACTCTTAGCGATAAAACTGTATCATCAGCATACCTTAGATTATTTATATCATGGCCTCCGATTGTTATTCTATGCACTCACCTTATGGATCTTAAAATATTCTCACTATACATATTAAATAAATCTGGTGACAGCACACAACCTTGCCTAACTCCCTGTTTTATTTGTTCAAACATTCCCAATTGATTTCCAGTTCTTAAGGCCGCTGTTTGCTTCCAGTACATGTTCTTCATTATTCTTAGATCTTTGGTGTCTACATTTATGCTTTTTAAAATTGTGATTATTTCTTGATGCTTTACTTTGTCAAATGCTTTGGTATAATCTATGAAACATAGGTATAGTATAGACCTGTTTTCACCTCTATGACTTTTTCTACTAAAGATCTTATCATGTATATGGCAATGCTCATTCCTTTACCTCTAACAAAACCACACTGTTCATCACTAATTTCTGGACTGATTTTGTTTCGCACTCTTCGCATGAAGATTCTTAGTCATATCTTAGTCATATGACTCATAAGGCTTATTGTGCGATGATCATCGTATTCGATGTCACCAGATATCTTTGGTAGGGCTATGGATATTGATGTTAGCAGGTCGTCTGGTATATATCCGCTGTTGTAGATATCATCAAATTCAAATATATGGGTTCTACTGTCACTGACGAAGAATGTAGACCAGAAGTACTAGCCAGAATAGCATGGCGATGGTAGTAATGACAAGACTTAACCAATTATGTATAAGCAAAAACATCTTAACAACGAAGATCAGACTAATACTAAAAGTAGTTACATCTGTATTTATGTCACTTACTGCTAATCTCAAAGAAGAATATAGGCATTGGAGATACAATTGTATAAACATATATAAGACATATACAGAGAACATTTACAGATAACATATCATACAGATAACATATCATACAGAGAACATATCATACAGATAACATATCATACAGAGAACATATCATACAGAGAACATATCATACAGATAACATGTCACCATTGAAGAAGTGCTCGAAATAATCCAAGTATTCACTGGACCATTAAAATTTATATTCTCACTAGTAAAATAGCGGAACTCACCTGGTATGGATACGTCACCTGGTCCACAGACCTTGCCAAAACCCTTCTGCAGGGACAGAACCAGGCAAAAGATGACAGGGAGGAAAACAAGATGGATGGCTAACATCAGGGAATGAGATGAATGTCTTTCGTTCTATCGCAGAGAGCCGCTCTAACTCGCGACCATTGGAAGCAAATTGTGAACATGTCATGGATGGTGCCCCAACGACCGACACGGCTACGGGATAACTGATTGACAGTCAACAAGTCAACGCCAAATGTGAATCTGTGTTCAGAGATTGTGGACAACTGATGCGATGAGATACCTAGGAGTGTGATTTGATCGGGGCCTACCTTTTTAACAAACCATGTAGACCAGGTGATATGAAAAGCCAGAAAGAGCTCTTCTGTAATGAGCATCATGGCATCAGCACAAATTGAGCAGCGTCATCTTGTTCTCTTATATCAGGACAAATGGTGTCTGTTCCAGTAGTCTATTAATTATATCCCCCATGTTAATGTGTTACTCACTACACACAACAAACATGTTGCTAACTCACAACCACGACTGTTTCTTTTAACATTACAGTTCTAGGAAATCTGCCTGGCATCTGCTTCTGGATGTGAAATGCATTCTCTTCATTTTTGTTTTCTACTTTTATTTTTCCATGGAGGTAAGTTTGCTGACACATGTTTTGTTCTGGTGCTGGAAACATTTTCCTTCTTTCAATTTGTTTTGTTCTTGTTGTGTCCACATTTGTCTTTGTCTGCTTAGAGAGAACATTGAGTGTTGTTGAAAGTGTTCATTGGTTCTTCTCACATAATGCTCAATGGCTCTCTTCATACAGTGAAGACTGTGTTTGTCTTGTAAGTGATCTTTTCGGTGTCTCTCTAGGTCTTCCTCTTTTCTGAATATTATTTCCCATAGAAGAGCTTGTTTTAGAACGGGTGTTGCCTGAACACTTTTTCCTAATTTCTTTATTTCTTATTTTCTCTCTCATTTCAGTATCCCTGATCCTTGTTCTCATTCTGTCTGTCAATGTCCTTGTTTACGCTCTTAACACAACAGTGCCAGAAATACTAATTTGTATATTCCTTCTTTTGTGTCCAATGTCACATGTTTTTTCCTTCTAAACTGGGTATCATCTGATCTATTATTTTTTTTCTTTGTTGTTTTTTTTTCTAATTTCGCTCATAGTTTTCAATTTGCTGCTTTAATTCTCCCAAAATATTTGATATAACCAGATTAACAAGGCAATACGGATTAAAACAACAGTGCTAAAGCAGATTGGCTAGATAAGTCATGTTCGCAAATTGAGAAACAATACAGAAATAATAATGGGAATATTTACAAAATAGAGACTCTTTGATATGTGGATATATAGAAGAATAGGTAGAATTGGGTGGAAGGAAAAGAAAAAAAAACGATGAAGTCTTAAAACAACTAAAAATGAAAAGAGAACTACTAAACACAATTCAAAAAGACAAATGCGATTTTTGGGCATGTTAAAAGCCTACTAAAAGTAATTTGAAGGGGAAAATACAAGGTAAAAGAAGCAGAACCAGTCCAAGACTAACATTGAATAGTAACATCAAAAGATGGTCAAATCAACGAATGACAACCTGCACCATCAAAGCAAGAGACAGAGCAGAATGGAGCTCCATGATAGCCAACCTTCGGTGCGGAGATGGCACTCGATGATGATGAAAGCGATTCACAGACAGAAAAAAAACATGTCAAATAAAAGAGATGTCTAAAACCCAATGAAAGGAAATTCATTATGATTGTCAGGAAATAGGAAAAGATGGAATAAACATAAAAAGGGAATATATCACGAAGAGAGAGATGATACAGACATCAGAGATTTTGTGAAGGACCAGGCAAGACAATTGGTAAAGTAGAGGAATGTGTAACATATATGACATAAACATGAAAGTAACATAAAGTAGAGGAAACTGTTAGATACAAGAAGTAGAGGAATGTGTAAGTAACTTGAAGTAGAGGAATCTGTTAGAAACATGAAGTAGTGGAATCTGTTAGAAACATGAAATAGTGGAATCTGTTAGAAAAATGAAGTAGTGGAATCTGTTAGAAACATGAAGTAGTGGAATCTGTTAGAAACATGAAGTAGTGGAATCTGTTAGATACATGAAGCAGAGGAATCTGTTAGAAACATGAAGTAAAGAAAACTGTTAGAAACATGAAGTAGAGGAATCTGTGAGAAACATGAAGTAGTGGAATCTGTTAGAAACATGAAGTAAAGAAAACTGTTAGAAACATGAAGTAAAGAAAACTGTTAGAAACATGAAATAGTGGGATCTGTTAGAAGCATGAAATAGTGGAATCTTTTAGAAAAAAATGAAGTAGTGGAATCTGTTAGAAACATGAAGTAGTGGAATCTTAGAAACATGAAGTAGAGGAAACTGTTAGTGACATGAAGTAGAGGAATCTGTTAGAAACATGAAGCAGAGGAATCTGTTAGAAACATGAAGTACTGGTTTCTGTTAGAAACATGAAGTAGAGGAATCTGTTAGAAACATGAAGCAGAGGAATCTGTTAGAAACATGAAGTAGTGGATTCTGTTAGAAACATGAAGTATAGGAATCTGTTAGAAACATGAAGTAGTGGATACTGTTAGAAACATGAAGTAGAGGAATCTGTTAGAAACATGAAGTAGTGGATTCTGTTGGAAATATGAAGTAGAGGAAACTGTGAGAGACATGAAATAGAGAAATCTGTTAGAAACATGAAGTAGTGGAATCTGTTGGAAAGATGAAGCAGAGGAATCTTTTAGAAACATGAAGTAGTGGATTCTGTTAGAAACATGAAGTAGAGGAAACTGTGAGACATATGAAGTAGAGGAATCTGTTAGAAACATGAAGTAAAGAAAACTGTTAGAAACATGAAATAGTGGAATCTGTTAAAAACATGAAATAGTGGAATCTTTTACAAAAATGAAGTAAGTGGAATCTGTTAGAAACATGAAGTAGTGGAATCTGTTAGAAACATGAAGTAGAGGAAACTGTTAGAAACATGAAGCAGAGGAATCTGTTAGAAACATGAAGCAGTGGATTCTGTTAGAAACATGAAGTAGAGGAATCTGTTAGAAACATGAAGTAGTGGATTCTGTTAGAAACAAGAAGCAGAGAAATCTGTTAGAAACATGAAGCAAAGGAATCTGTTAGAAACATGAAGTAGTGGATTCTGTTAGAAATATGAAGTAGAGAAATCTGTTAGAAACATGAAGTAGTGGAATCTGTTGGAAACATGAAGCAGAGGATTCTGTTAGAAACATGAAGTAGAGGAATCTGTTAGAAACATGAAGTAGTGGAATCTGTTAGAAGCATGAAGTAAAGAAAAGTGTTAGAAACATGAAGTAGACGAATCTGTTAGAAACATGAAGTAAAGAAAACTGTTAGAAACATGAAACAGTGGAATCTGTTAGAATCATGAAAAAGTGGAATCTTTTACAAAAATGAAGTAGTGGAATCTGTTAGAAACATGAAGCAGAGGAATCTGTTAGAAACATGAAGAAGTGGATTCTGTTAGAAACATGAAGTAGAGGAATCTGTTCGAAACATGAAGTAGTGGATTCTGTTAGAAACATGAAGTAGAGGAAACTGTGAGAGATATGAAGCAAAGGAATCTTTTACAAAAATGAAGTAGTGGAATCTGTTAGAAACATGAAGCAGAGGAATCTGTTAGAAACATGAAGTAGTGGATTCTGTTAGAAACATGAAGTAGAGGAATCTGTTAGAAACATGAAGTAGTGGGATCTGTTAGAAACATGCAATAGTGGAATCTGTTAGAAACATAATGTAGTGGAATCTGTTAGAAACATGAAGTAGATGAACTAATAACAAACATGAAGTAGATGATTCTATTAGAATCATGAGGTAAAGGAATCTATTAGATACATAAGGTTGAGGAATCTGTTAGAAACATGAAGTAGAGGAATCTGTGAGAAACATGAAGTAGTGGAATCTGTTAGAAACATAAAATAGTGGAATCTGTTAGAAAAATGAAGTAGTGGAATCTGTTAGAAACATGAAGTAGTGGAATCTGTTAGAAACATGAAGTAAAGAAAACTGTTAGAAACATGAAGTAGACGAATCTGTTAGAAACATGAAGTAGTGGAATCTGTTAGAAACATGAAGTAGAGGAAACTGTTAGTGACATGAAGAAGAGGAATATGTTAGAAACATGAAGCAGAGGAATCTGTTAGAAACATGAAGTAGTGGATTCTGTTAGAAATATGAAGTAGTGGATTCTGTTAGAAACAAGAAGCAGAGAATCTGTTAGAAACATGAAGCAAAGGAATCTGTTAGAAACATGAAGTAGAGGAATCTGTTAGAAACATGAAGTGGTGGATTCTGTTAGAAACATGAAGTAGAGGAATCTTTTAGAAACATGAAGTAGTGGTATCTGTTGGAAACATGAAGTAGAGGAAACTGTGAGAGACATTAAATAGAGAAATCTGTTAGAAACATGAAGTAGTGGAATCTGTTGGAAACATGAAGCAGAGGAATCTTTTAGAAACATGAAGTAGTGGATTCTGTTAGAAACATGAAGTAGAGGAAACTGTGAGACATATGAAGTAGAGGAATCTGTTAGAAACATGAAGTAAAGAAAACTGTTAGAAACATGAAGTAGATGAATCTGTTAGAAACATGAAGTAAAGAAAACTGTTAGAAACATGAAATAGTGGAATCTGTTAGAAACATGAAATAGAGGAATCTTTTACAAAAATGAAGTAAGTGGAATCTGTTAGAAACATGAAGTAGTGGAAACTGTTAGTAACATGAAGTAGAGGAAACTGTTAGTGACATGAAGTAGAGGAATCTGTTAGAAACATGAAGCAGAGGAATCTGTTAGAAACATGTAGTAGTGGATTCTGTTAGAAACATGAAGTAGAGGAATCTGTTAGAAACATGAAATAGTGGAATCTGTTAGAAACATGAAATAGTGGAATCTGTTAGAAAAATGAAGTAGTGGAATCTGTTAGAAACATGAATTAGTGGAATCTGTTAGAAACATGAAGTAAAGAAAACTGTTAGAAACATGAAGTGAGGAATCTGTTAGAAACATGAAGTAAAGAAAACTGTTAGAAACATGAAATAGTGGAATCTGTTAGAAACATGAAATAGTGGAATCTTTTACAAAAATGAAGTAGTGGAATCTGTTAGAAACATGAAGTAGTGGAATCTGTTAGAAACATGAAGTAGAGGAAACTGTTAGTGACATGAAGTAGAGGAATATGTTAGAAACATGAAGCAGAGGAATCTGTTAGAAACATGAAGTAGTGGATTCTGTTAGAAACATGAAGTAGAGGAATCTGTTAGAAACATGAAGTAGTGGATTCTGTTAGAAACATCAAGCAGAGGAATCTGTTAGAAACATGAAGCAAAGGAATCTGTTAGAAACATGAAGTAGTTTATTCTGTTAGAAACATGAAGTTGAGTAATCTGTTAGAAACATGAAGTAGTGGATTCTGTTAGAAACATGAAGTAGAGGAAAATGTTAGTGACATGAAGTAGAGGAATCTGTTAGAAACATGAAGCAGATGAATCTGTTAGAAACATGAAGTAGTGGTTTCTGTTAGAAACATGAAGTAGAGGAATCTGTTAGAAACATGAAGTAGTGGATTCTGTTAGAAACATGAAGCAGAGGAATCTGTTAGAAACATGAAGCAGAGGAATCTGTTAGAAACATGAAGTAGTGGATTCTGTTAGAAACATGAAGTAGAGGAATCTGTTAGAAACATGAAGTAGTGGATTCTGTTAGAAACATGAAGTAGAGGAATGTGTTAGAAACATGAAGTAGTGGATTCTGTTGGAAACATGAAGTAGAGGAAACTGTGAGAGACATGATATAGATAAATCTGTTAGAAACATGAAGTAGTGGAATCTGTTGGAAACATGAAGCAGAGGAATCTTTTAGAAACATGAAGTAGTGGATTATGTTAGAAACATGAAGTAGAGGAAACTGTGAGAGATATGAAGTAGAGGAATCTGTTAGAATCATGAAGTAGTGGAATCTGTTAGAAACATGAAGTAAAGAAAACTGTTAGAAACATAAAGTAGAGAAATCTGTTAGGAACATGAAATAGTGGAATCTGTTAGAAACATGAAATAGTGGAATCTGTTAAAAAAATGAAGTAGTGGAATCTGTTAGAAACATGAAGTAGTGGAATCTGTTAGAAACATGAAATAGTGGAATGTTTTACAAAAATGAAGTAGTGGAATCTGTTAGAAACATGAAGTAGTGGGATCTGTTAGAAACATGAAGTAGTGGGATCTGTTAGAAACATGAAGTAGTTGGATCTGTCAGAAACATGCAAAAGTGGAATCTGTTAGAACATAATGTAGTGGAATCTGTTAGAAACATGAAGTAGAGGAACTAATAACAAACATGAAGTAGAGGAATCTGTTAGAGACGTGAAGTAGAGGAATCCATTAGAAACATGAAGTAGATGATACTATTAGAATCATGAGGTAAAGGAATCTATAAGATACATAAGGGTGAGGAATCTGTTAGAAACATGAAGTAGTGGGATCTGTTAGAAACATGAAGTAGTGGAATCTGTTAGAAACATGAAATAGTGGAATCTGTTAGAAAAATGAAGTAGTGGAATCTGTTAGAAACATGAAGTAGAGGAATCTGTTAGAAACATGAAGTAGTGGATTCTGTTGGAAACATGAAGTAGAGGAAACTGTGAGAGACATGAAATAGAGAAATCTGTTAGAAACATGAAGTAGTGGAATCTGTTGGAAACATGAAGCAGAGGAATCTTTTAGAAACATGAAGTAGTGGATTCTATTAGAAACATGAAGTAGAGGAAACTGTGAGAGATATGAAGTAGAGGAATCTGTTATAAACATGAAGTAGTAGAATCTGTTAGAAACATGAAGTAAAGAAAACTGTTAGAAACATGAAGTAAAGAAAACTGTTAAACATGAAATAGTGAAATCTGTTAGAAACATGAAATAGTGGAATCTTTTACAAAAATGAAGTAGTGGAATCTGTTAGAAACATCAAGTAGTGGAATCTGTTAGAAACATGAAGTATAGGAAACTGTTAGTGACATGAAGTAGAGGAAGCTGTAAGAAACATGAAGCAGAGGAATCTGTTAGAAACATGAAGTAGTGGATTCTGTTAGAAACATGAAGTAGAGGAATCTGTTAGAAACATGAAGTAGTGGATTCTGTTACAAACATCAAGCAGAGAAATCTGTTAGAAACATGAAGCAAAGGAATCTGTTAGAAACATGAAGTAGTGGATTCTGTTAGAAACATGAAGTTGAGGAATCTGTTAGAAACATTAAGTAGTGGATTCTGTTAGAAACATGAAGTAGAGGAAATTGTTAGTGACATGAAGTAGAGGAATCTGTTAGAAACATGAAGCAGAGGAATCTGTTAGAAACATGAAGTAGTGGTTTCTGTTAGAAACATGAAGTAGAGGAATCTGTTAGAAACATGAAGTAGAGGATTCTGTTAGAAACATGAAGCAGATGAATCTGTTAGAAACATGAAGCAGAGGAATCTGTTAGAGACATGAAGTAGTGAATTCTGTTAGAAACATGAAGTAGAGGAATCTGTTAGAAACATGAAGTAGTAGATTCTGTTAGAAACATGAAGTAGAGGAATCTGTTAGAAACATGAAGTAGTGGATTCTGTTGGAAACATGAAGTAAAGAAAACTGTGAGGGACATGAAATAGAGAAATCTGTTAGAAACATGAAGTAGTGGAATCTGTTAGAAACATGAAGTAGAGGAAACTGTTAGTGACATGAAGTAGAGGAATCTGTTAGAAACATGAAGCAGAGGAATCTGTTAGAAACATGAAGTAGTGGATTCTGTTAGAAATATGAAGTAGTGGATTCTGTTAGAAACATGAAGCAGAGAAATCTGTTAGAAACATGAAGCAAAGGAATCTGTTAGAAACATGAAGTAGAGGAATCTGTTAGAAACATGAAGTAGTGGATTCTGTTAGAAACATGAAGTAGAGGAATCTTTTAGAAACATGAAGTAGTGGTATCTGTTAGAAACATGAAGTAGAGGAAACTGTGAGAGACATAAATAGAGAAATCTGTTAGAAACATGAAGTAGTGGAATCTGTTGGAAACATGAAGCAGAGGAATCTTTTAGAAACATGAAGTAGTGGATTCTGTTAGAAATATGAAGTAGAGGAAACTGTGAGACATATGAAGTAGAGGAATCTGTTAGAAACATGAAGTAAAGAAAACTGTTAGAAACATGAAGTAGATGAATCTGTTAGAAACATGAAGTAAAGAAAACTGTTAGAAACATGAAATAGTGGAATCTGTTAGAAACATGAAATAGAGGAATCTTTTACAAAATGAAGTAGTGGAATCTGTTAGAAACATGAAGTAGTGGAATCTGTTAGAAACATGAAGTAGAGGAAACTGTTAGTGACATGAAGTAGAGGAATCTGTTAGAAACATGAAGCAGAGGAATCTGTTAGAAACATGAAGTAGTGGATTCTGTTAGAAACATGAAGTAGAGGAATCTGTTAGAAACATGAATAGTGGAATCTGTTAGAAACATGAAATAGTGGAATCTGTTAGAAACATGAAGTAGTGGAATCTGTTAGAAACATGAAGTAGTGGAATCTGTTAGAAACATGAAGTAGTGGAATCTGTTAGAAACATGAAGCAGAGGAATCTGTTAGAAACATGAAGTAAAGAAAACTGTTAGAAACATGAAGTAGAGGAATCTGTTAGAAACATGAAGTAGTGGAATCTGTTAGAAACATGAAGTAAAGAAAACTGTTAGAAACATGAAGTAAAGAAAACTGTTAGAAACATGAAATAGTGGAATCTGTTAGAAACATGAAATAGTGGAATCTTTTAGAAAAATGAAGTAGTGGAATCTGTTAGAAACATGAAGTAATGGAATCTTAGAAACATGAAGTAGAGGAAACTGTTAGAAACATGAAGTAGAGGAATCTGTTAGAAACATGAAGCAGAGGAATCTGTTAGAAACATGAAGTAGTGGTTTCTGTTAGAAACATGAAGTAGAGGAATCTGTTAGAAACATGAAGTAGAGGAATCTGTTAGAAACATGAAGTAGTGGATTCTGTTAGAAACATGAAGTAGAGGAAACTGTTAGTGACATGAAGCAGAGGAATCTGTTAGAAACATGAAGTAGTGGTTTCTGTTAGAAACATGAAGTAGAGGAATCTGTTAGAAACATGAAGTAGTGGATTCTGTTAGAAACATGAAGTAGAGGAATCTGTTAGAAACATGAAGCAGAGGAATCTGTTAGAAACATGAAGTAGTGGATTCTGTTAGAAACATGAAGTAGAGGAATCTGTTAGAAACATGAAGTAGTGGATTCTGTTAGAAACATGAAGTAGAGGAATCTGTTAGAAACATGAAGTAGTGGATTCTGTTAGAAACATGAAGTAGAGGAAACTGTGAGAGACATGAATAGATAAATCTGTTAGAAACATGAAGTAGTGGAATCTGTTGGAAACATGAAGCAGAGGAATCTTTTAGAAACATGAAGTAGTGGATTCTGTTAGAAACATGAAGTAGAGGAAACTGTGAGAGATATGAAGTAGAGGAATCTGTTAGAAACATGAAGTAGTGGAATCTGTTAGAAACATGAAGTAAAGAAAACTGTTAGAAACATGAAGTAGAGAAATCTGTTAGAAACATGAAATAGTGGAATCTGTTAGAAACATGAAATAGTGGAATCTGTTAGAAAAATGAAGTAGTGGAATCTGTTAGAAACATGAAGTAGTGGAATCTGTTAGAAACATGAAGTAGTGGAATGTTTTAGAAACATGAAGTAGTGGAATCTGTTAGAAACATGAAGTAGTGGATCTGTTAGAAACATGAAGTAGTGGATCTGTTAGAAACATGAAGTAGTGGATCTGTTAGAAACATGAAAAGTGGAATCTGTTAGAACATGAAGTAGTGGAATCTGTTAGAAACATGAAGTAGAGGAACTGTTAGAAACATGAAGTAGAGGAATCTGTTAGAAACATGAAGTAGAGGAATCTGTTAGAAACATGAAGTAGATGATATCTGTTAGAAACATGAAGTAAGGAATCTGTTAGAAACATAAGGGTGAGGAATCTGTTAGAAACATGAAGTAGTGGGATCTGTTAGAAACATGAAGTAGTGGAATCTGTTAGAAACATGAAATAGTGGAATCTGTTAGAAAATGAAGTAGTGGAATCTGTTAGAAACATGAAGTAGAGGAATCTGTTAGAAACATGAAGTAGTGGATTCTGTTAGAAACATGAAGTAGAGGAAACTGTTAGAGACATGAAATAGAGAAATCTGTTAGAAACATGAAGTAGTGGAATCTGTTAGAAACATGAAGCAGAGGAATCTTTTAGAAACATGAAGTAGTGGATTCTGTTAGAAACATGAAGTAGAGGAAACTGTGAGAGATATGAAGTAGAGGAATCTGTTAGAAACATGAAGTAGTGGAATCTGTTAGAAACATGAAGTAAAGAAAACTGTTAGAAACATGAAGTAAAGAAAACTGTTAAACATGAAATAGTGGAATCTGTTAGAAACATGAAATAGTGGAATCTTTTACAAAAATGAAGTAGTGGAATCTGTTAGAAACATGAAGTAGTGGAATCTGTTAGAAACATGAAGTAGAGGAAACTGTTAGTGACATGAAGTAGAGGAACCTGTTAGAAACATGAAGCAGAGGAATCTGTTAGAAACATGAAGTAGTGGATTCTGTTAGAAACATGAAGTAGAGGAATCTGTTAGAAACATGAAGTAGTGGATTCTGTTAGAAACATGAAGCAGAGGAATCTGTTAGAAACATGAAGCAAAGGAATCTGTTAGAAACATGAAGTAGTGGATTCTGTTAGAAACATGAAGTTGAGGAATCTGTTAGAAACATGAAGTAGTGGATTCTGTTAGAAACATGAAGTAGAGGAAACTGTTAGTGACATGAAGTAGATGAATCTGTTAGAAACATGAAGCAGAGGAATCTGTTAGAAACATGAAGTAGTGTTTTCTGTTAGAAACATGAAGTAGAGGAATCTGTTAGAAACATGAAGTAGTGGATTCTGTTAGAAACATGAAGCAGAGGAATCTGTTAGAAACATGAAGCAGAGGAATCTGTTAGAAACATGAAGTAGTGGATTCTGTTAGAAACATGAAGTATAGGAATCTGTTAGAAACATGAAGTAGTGGATTCTGTTAGAAACATGAAGTAGAGGAATCTGTTAGAAACATGAAGTAGTGGATTCTGTTAGAAACATGAAGTAGAGGAATCTGTTAGAAACATGAAGTAGTGGATTCTGTTGGAAACATGAAGTAGAGGAAACTGAGAGAGACATGAAATAGAGAAATCTGTTAGAAACATGAAGTAGTGGAATCTGTTGGAAACATGAAGCAGAGGAATCGTTTAGAAACATGAAGTAGTGAATTATGTTAGAAACATGAAGTAGAGGAAACTGTTAGAATCATGAAGTAGTGGAATCTGTTAGAAACATGAAGTAAAGAAAACTGTTAGAAACATGAAGTAGAGGAATCTGTTAGAAACATGAAGTAGTGGAATCTGTTAGAAACATGAAATAGTGGAATCTGTTAGAAAAATGAAGTAGTGGAATCTGTTAGAAACATGAAGTAGTGGAATCTGTTAGAAACATGAAGTAAAGAAAACTGTTAGAAACATGAAGTAGACGAATCTGTTAGAAACATGAAGTAAGGAAAACTGTTAGAAACATGAAATAGTGGAATCTGTTAGAAACATGAAATAGTGGAATCTTTTACAAAAATGAAGTAGTGGAATCTGTTAGAAACATGAAGTAGAGGAAACTGTTAGTGACATGAAGTAGAGGATCTGTTAGAAACATGAAGTAGAGGAATCTGTTAGAAACATGAAGTAGTGGATTCTGTTAGAAACATGAAGTAGAGGAATCTGTTAGAAACATGAAGTAGTGGATTCTGTTAGAAACATGAAGCAAAGGAATCTGTTAGAAACATGAAGTAGTGATTCTGTTAGAAACATGAAGTAGAGGAATCTGTTAGAAACATGAAGTAGTGGATTCTGTTAGAAACATGAAGTAGAGGAAACTGTTAGAAACATGAAGTAGAGGAATCTGTTAGAAACATGAAGCAGAGGAATCTGTTAGAAACATGAAGTAGTGGTTTCTGTTAGAAACATGAAGTAGAGGAATCTGTTAGAAACATGAAGTAGTGGATTCTGTTAGAAACATGAAGCAGAGGAATCTGTTAGAAACATGAAGCAGTGGAATCTGTTAGAAACATGAAGTAGTGGATTCTGTTAGAAACATGAAGTAGAGGAATCTGTTAGAAACATGAAGTAGAGGAATCTGTTAGAAACATGAAGAAGTGGATTCTGTTAGAAACATGAAGTAGAGGAATCTGTTAGAAACATGAAGTAGTGGATTCTGTTGGAAACATGAAGTAGAGGAAACTGTGAGAAACATGAAGTAGAGGAATCTGTTAGAAACATGAAGTAGTGGAATCTGTTGGAAACATGAAGCAGAGGAATCTTTTAGAAACATGAAGTAGTGGATTCTGTTAGAAACATGAAGTAAAGGAAACTGTTAGAAACATGAAGTAGAGGAATCTGTTAGAAACATGAATAGTGGAATCTGTTAGAAACATGAATAGTGGAATCTGTTATAAAACATGAAGTAGAGGAATCTGTTAGAAACATGAAGTAGTGGATCTGTTAGAAACATGAAGTAGAGGAAACTGTGAGAAACATGAAGTAGAGGAATCTGTTAGAAACATGAAGTAGTGGAATCTGTTAGAAACATGAAGTAAAGAAACTGTTAGAAACATGAAGTAGAGGAATCTGTTAGAAACATGAAATAGTGGAATCTTTTAGAAAATGAAGTAGTGGAATCTGTTAGAAACATGAAGTAGAGGAAACTGTTAGAAACATGAAGTAGAGGATCCTGTAGAAACATGAAGTAGAGGAATCTGTTAGAAACATGAAGTAGTGGATTCTGTTAGAAACATGAAGTAGAGGAATCTGTTAGAAACATGAAGTAGTGGATTCTGTTAGAAACATGAAGTAAGGAATCTGTTAGAAACATGAAGTAGTTGATTCTGTTAGAAACATGAAGTGAGGAATCTGTTAGAAACATGAAGTAGTGGATTCTGTTAGAAACATGAAGTAGAGGAATCTGTTAGAAACATGAAGTAGAGGAATCTGTTAGAAACATGAAGTAGAGGAATCTGTTAGAAACATGAAGCAGAGGAATCTGTTAGAAACATGAAGTAGTGGATTCTGTTAGAAACATGAAGTAGAGGAATCTGTTAGAAACATGAAGTAGTGGAATCTGTTAGAAACATGAAGCAGAGGAATCTTTTAGAAACATGAAGTAGTGGATTCTGTTAGAAACATGAAGTAAAGGAAACTGTTAGAAACATGAAGTAGAGAATCTGTTAGAAACATGAAGTAGTGGAATCTGTTAGAAACATGAAATAGTGGAATCTGTTAGAAACATGAAGTAGAGGAATCTGTTAGAAACATGAAGTAGTGGAATCTGTTAGAAACATGAAGTAAAGAAAACTGTTAGAAACATGAAGTAGACGAATCTGTTAGAAACATGAAGTAAAGAAAACTGTTAGAAACATGAAATAGTGGAATCTGTTAGAAACATGAAATAGTGGAATCTTTAGAAAAATGAAGTAGTGGAATCTGTTAGAAACATGAAGTAGTGGAATCTGTTAGAAACATGAAGTAGAGGAAACTGTTAGAAACATGAAGTAGAGGAATCTGTTAGAAACATGAAGCAGAGGAATCTGTTAGAAACATGAAGTAGTGGATTCTGTTAGAAACATGAAGTAGAGGAATCTGTTAGAAACATGAAGTAGTGGAATCTGTTAGAAACATGAAGTAGAGGAATCTGTTAGAAACATGAAGTAAAGGAATCTGTTAGAAACATGAAGTAGTGGAATCTGTTAGAAACATGAAGTAGAGGAATCTGTTAGAAACATGAAGTAGTGGATTCTGTTAGAAACATGAAGTAGAGGAATCTGTTAGAAACATGAAGTAGAGGAATCTGTTAGAAACATGAAGTAGTGGAATCTGTTAGAAACATGAAGTAGAGGAATCTGTTAGAAACATGAAGTAGTGGATTCTGTTAGAAACATGAAGTAGAGGAATCTGTTAGAAACATGAAGTAGTGGATCTGTTAGAAACATGAAGTAGAGGAATCTGTTAGAAACATGAAGTAGAGGAATCTGTTAGAAACATGAAGTAGTGGAATCTGTTAGAAACATGAAGTAAAGGAATCTGTTAGAAACATGAAGTAGTGGATTCTGTTAGAAACATGAAGTAGAGGAATCTGTTAGAAACATGAAGTAGTGGAATCTGTTAGAAACATGAAGTAGAGGAAACTGTTAGAAACATGAAGTAGAGGATCTGTTAGAAACATGAAGTAGAGGAATCTGTTAGAAACATGAAGTAGTGGATTCTGTTAGAAACATGAAGTAGAGGAATCTGTTAGAAACATGAAGTAGTGGATTCTGTTAGAAACATGAAGTAGAGGAATCTGTTAGAAACATGAAGTAGTGGATTCTGTTAGAAACATGAAGTAGAGGAATCTGTTAGAAACATGAAGTAGTGGAATCTGTTAGAAACATGAAGTAGAGGAAACTGTTAGAAACATGAAGTAGAGGAATCTGTTAGAAACATGAAGTAGAGGAATCTGTTAGAAACATGAAGTAGTGGAATCTGTTAGAAACATGAAGTAGAGGAATCTGTTAGAAACATGAAGTAGTGGAATTCTGTTAGAAACATGAAGTAGAGGAATCTGTTAGAAACATGAAGTAGAGGAATCTGTTAGAAACATGAAGTAGTGGATTCTGTTAGAAACATGAAGTAGAGGAATCTGTTAGAAACATGAAGTAGTGGAATCTGTTAGAAACATGAAGTAGAGGAATCTGTTAGAAACATGAAGTAGTGGATCTGTTAGAAACATGAAGTAAAGGAAACTGTTAGAAACATGAAGTAGAGGAATCTGTTAGAAACATGAAATAGTGGAATCTGTTAGAAACATGAATAGTGGAATCTGTTAGAAAAATGAAGTAGAGGAATCTGTTAGAAACATGAAGTAGTGGAATCTGTTAGAAACATGAAGTAAAGGAAACTGTTAGAAACATGAAGTAGAGGAATCTGTTAGAAACATGAAGTAAAGGAATCTGTTAGAAACATGAAATAGTGGAATCTGTTAGAAACATGAAATAGTGGAATCTTTTAGAAAAATGAAGTAGTGGAATCTGTTAGAAACATGAAGTAGTGGAATCTGTTAGAAACATGAAGTAGAGGAATCTGTTAGAAACATGAAGTAGAGGAATCTGTTAGAAACATGAAGTAGTGGATTCTGTTAGAAACATGAAGTAGAGGAATCTGTTAGAAACATGAAGTAGTGGATTCTGTTAGAAACATGAAGTAGAGGAATCTGTTAGAAACATGAAGTAGAGGAATCTGTTAGAAACATGAAGTAGTGGATTCTGTTAGAAACATGAAGTAGAGGAATCTGTTAGAAACATGAAGTAGTGGATTCTGTTAGAAACATGAAGTAGAGGAATCTGTTAGAAACATGAAGCAGAGGAATCTGTTAGAAACATGAAGTAGTGGATTCTGTTAGAAACATGAAGTAGAGGAATCTGTTAGAAACATGAAGTAGTGGATTCTGTTAGAAACATGAAGTAGAGGAATCTGTTAGAAACATGAAGTAGTGGATTCTGTTAGAAACATGAAGTAGAGGAATCTGTTAGAAACATGAAGTAGTGGAATCTGTTAGAAACATGAAGTAGAGGAATCTGTTAGAAACATGAAGTAGTGGAATCTGTTAGAAACATGAAGTAGAGGAATCTGTTAGAAACATGAAGTAGTGGAATCTGTTAGAAACATGAAGTAGTGGAATCTGTTAGAAACATGAAGTAGAGGAATCTGTTAGAAACATGAAGTAGTGGATCTGTTAGAAACATGAAGTAAAGGAAACTGTTAGAAACATGAAGTAGAGGAATCTGTTAGAAACATGAAGTAGTGGAATCTGTTAGAAACATGAAATAGTGGAATCTGTTAGAAAAATGAAGTAGAGGAATCTGTTAGAAACATGAAGTAGTGGAATCTGTTAGAAACATGAAGTAAAGAAAACTGTTAGAAACATGAAGTAGAGGAATCTGTTAGAAACATGAAGTAAAGAAAACTGTTAGAAACATGAAATAGTGGAATCTGTTAGAAACATGAAATAGTGGAATCTTTAGAAAAATGAAGTAGTGGAATCTGTTAGAAACATGAAGTAGTGGAATCTGTTAGAAACATGAAGTAGAGGAAACTGTTAGAAACATGAAGTAGAGGAATCTGTTAGAAACATGAAGTAGAGGAATCTGTTAGAAACATGAAGTAGTGGATTCTGTTAGAAACATGAAGTAGAGGAATCTGTTAGAAACATGAAGTAAGGAATCTGTTAGAAACATGAAGTAGTGGATTCTGTTAGAAACATGAAGTAGAGGAATCTGTTAGAAACATGAAGTAGTGGATTCTGTTAGAAACATGAAGTAGAGGAATCTGTTAGAAACATGAAGTAGAGGAATCTGTTAGAAACATGAAGTAGTGGAATCTGTTAGAAACATGAAGTAGAGGAATCTGTTAGAAACATGAAGTAGTGGATTCTGTTAGAAACATGAAGTAGAGGAATCTGTTAGAAACATGAAGTAGTGGAATCTGTTAGAAACATGAAGTAGAGGAATCTGTTAGAAACATGAAGTAGAGGAATCTGTTAGAAACATGAAGTAGTGGAATCTGTTAGAAACATGAAGTAAAGAAAACTGTTAGAAACATGAAGTAGAGGAATCTGTTAGAAACATGAAATAGTGGAATCTGTTAGAAAAATGAAGTAGTGGAATCTGTTAGAAACATGAAGTAGAGGAAACTGTTAGAAACATGAAGTAGAGGATCTGTTAGAAACATGAAGTAGAGGAATCTGTTAGAAACATGAAGTAGTGAATTCTGTTAGAAACATGAAGTAGAGGAATCTGTTAGAAACATGAAGTAGTGGATTCTGTTAGAAACATGAAGTAAGGAATCTGTTAGAAACATGAAGTAGTGGATTCTGTTAGAAACATGAAGTAGAGGAATCTGTTAGAAACATGAAGTAGTGGAATCTGTTAGAAACATGAAGTAGAGGAAACTGTTAGAAACATGAAGTAGAGGAATCTGTTAGAAACATGAAGTAGAGGAATCTGTTAGAAACATGAAGTAGTGGATTCTGTTAGAAACATGAAGTAGAGGAATCTGTTAGAAACATGAAGTAGTGGATTCTGTTAGAAACATGAAGTAGAGGAATCTGTTAGAAACATGAAGTAGAGGAATCTGTTAGAAACATGAAGTAGTGGATTCTGTTAGAAACATGAAGTAGAGGAATCTGTTAGAAACATGAAGTAGTGGAATCTGTTAGAAACATGAAGTAGAGGAATCTGTTAGAAACATGAAGTAGTGGAATCTGTTAGAAACATGAAGTAGAGGAATCTGTTAGAAACATGAAGTAGAGGAATCTGTTAGAAACATGAAATAGTGGAATCTGTTAGAAACATGAAGTAGTGGAATCTGTTAGAAAAATGAAGTAGAGGAATCTGTTAGAAACATGAAGTAGTGGAATCTGTTAGAAACATGAAGTAAAGAATCTGTTAGAAACATGAAGTAGAGGAATCTGTTAGAAACATGAAGTAAAGGAAACTGTTAGAAACATGAAGTAGTGGAATCTGTTAGAAACATGAAATAGTGGAATCTGTTAGAAAAATGAAGTAGTGGAATCTGTTAGAAACATGAAGTAGTGGAATCTGTTAGAAACATGAAGTAGAGGAAACTGTTAGAAACATGAAGTAGAGGAATCTGTTAGAAACATGAAGCAGAGGAATCTGTTAGAAACATGAAGTAGTGGATTCTGTTAGAAACATGAAGTAGAGGAATCTGTTAGAAACATGAAGTAGTGGAATCTGTTAGAAACATGAAGTAGAGGAATCTGTTAGAAACATGAAGTAAAGGAATCTGTTAGAAACATGAAGTAGTGGATTCTGTTAGAAACATGAAGTAGAGGAATCTGTTAGAAACATGAAGTAGTGGATTCTGTTAGAAACATGAAGTAGAGGAATCTGTTAGAAACATGAAGTAGAGGAATCTGTTAGAAACATGAAGTAGTGGATCTGTTAGAAACATGAAGTAGAGGAATCTGTTAGAAACATGAAGTAGTGGATTCTGTTAGAAACATGAAGTAGAGGAATCTGTTAGAAACATGAAGTAGTGGAATCTGTTAGAAACATGAAGTAGAGGAATCTGTTAGAAACATGAAGTAGTGGATTCTGTTAGAAACATGAAGTAGAGGAATCTGTTAGAAACATGAAGTAGTGGAATCTGTTAGAAACATGAAGTAGAGGAATCTGTTAGAAACATGAAGTAGTGGATCTGTTAGAAACATGAAGTAGAGGAATCTGTTAGAAACTAGAAACATTAGATGAAACATGAAATAGAGAAA
Source organism: Megaustenia siamemsis (assembly GCA_032433765.1). NCBI lineage: Eukaryota > Metazoa > Mollusca > Gastropoda > Stylommatophora > Ariophantidae > Megaustenia > Megaustenia siamemsis. Next base: position 44,530,386 of record JAVIAB010000046.1, read on the forward strand.
TCTGTTAGAAACATGAAGTAGTGGAATCTGTTAGAAACATGAAGTAGAGGAATCTGTTAGAAACATGAAGTAGTGGATTCTGTTAGAAACATGAAGTAGAGGAAACTGTAGAGACATGAAGTAGAGGAATCTGTTAGAAACATGAAGTAGAGGAATCTGTTAGAAACATGAAGTAAAGGAATCTGTTAGAAACATGAAGTAAAGGAATCTGTTAAAACATGAAATAGTGGAATCTGTTAGAAACATGAAATAGTGGAATCTTTTAGAAACATGAAGTAGTGGAATCTGTTAGAAACATGAAGTAGTGGAATCTGTTAGAAACATGAAGTAGAGGAACTGTTAGAAACATGAAGTAGAGGAATCTGTTAGAAACATGAAGTAGAGGAATCTGTTAGAAACATGAAGTAGTGGATCTGTTAGAAACATGAAGTAGAGGAATCTGTTAGAAACATGAAGTAGTGGAATCTGTTAGAAACATGAAGTAGAGGAATCTGTTAGAAACATGAAGTAGAGGAATCTGTTAGAAACATGAAGTAGTGGAATCTGTTAGAAACATGAAGTAGAGGAATCTGTTAGAAACATGAAGTAGAGGAATCTGTTAGAAACATGAAGTAGAGGAATCTGTTAGAAACATGAAGTAGTGGAATCTGTTAGAAACATGAAGTAGTGGAATCTTTAGAAAAATGAAGTAGTGGAATCTGTTAGAAACATGAAGTAGTGGAATCTGTTAGAAACATGAAGTAGAGGAATCTGTTAGAAACATGAAGTAGAGGAATCTGTTAGAAACATGAAGTAGAGGAATCTGTTAGAAACATGAAGTAGTGGATTCTGTTAGAAACATGAAGTAGAGGAATCTGTTAGAAACATGAAGTAGTGGATTCTGTTAGAAACATGAAGTAGAGGAATCTGTTAGAAACATGAAGTAGTGGAATCTGTTAGAAACATGAAGTAGAGGAATCTGTTAGAAACATGAAGTAGAGGAATCTGTTAGAAACATGAAGTAGTGGATTCTGTTAGAAACATGAAGTAGAGGAATCTGTTAGAAACATGAAGTAGTGGATTCTGTTAGAAACATGAAGTAGAGGAATCTGTTAGAAACATGAAGTAGTGGATTCTGTTAGAAACATGAAGTAGAGGAATCTGTTAGAAACATGAAGTAGTGGAATCTGTTAGAAACATGAAGTAGTGGAATCTGTTAGAAACATGAAGTAGTGGAATCTGTTAGAAACATGAAGTAGAGGAATCTGTTAGAAACATGAAGTAGTGGAATCTGTTAGAAACATGAAGTAGAGGAACTGTTAGAAACATGAAGTAGAGGAATCTGTTAGAAACATGAAGTAGTGGAATCTGTTAGAAACATGAAGTAGAGGAAACTGTTAGAAACATGAAGTAGAGGAATCTGTTAGAAACATGAAGTAGAGGAATCTGTTAGAAACATGAAGTAGTGGATTCTGTTAGAAACATGAAGTAGAGGAATCTGTTAGAAACATGAAGTAGTGGATTCTGTTAGAAACATGAAGTAGAGGAATCTGTTAGAAACATGAAGTAGAGGAATCTGTTAGAAACATGAAGTAGTGGATTCTGTTAGAAACATGAAGTAGAGGAATCTGTTAGAAACATGAAGTAGTGGATTCTGTTAGAAACATGAAGTAGAGGAATCTGTTAGAAACATGAAGTAGTGGATTCTGTTAGAAACATGAAGTAGAGGAATCTGTTAGAAACATGAAGTAGAGGAATCTGTTAGAAACATGAAGTAGTGGATTCTGTTAGAAACATGAAGTAGTGGAATCTGTTAGAAACATGAAGTAGTGGAATCTGTTAGAAACATGAAGTAGTGGAATCTGTTAGAAACATGAAGTAGTGGAATCTGTTAGAAACATGAAGTAGAGGAATCTGTTAGAAACATGAAGTAGAGGAATCTGTTAGAAACATGAAGTAGAGGAATCTGTTAGAAACATGAAGTAGTGGATTCTGTTAGAAACATGAAGTAGAGGAATCTGTTAGAAACATGAAGTAGTGGATTCTGTTAGAAACATGAAGTAGAGGAATCTGTTAGAAACATGAAGTAGAGGAATCTGTTAGAAACATGAAGTAGTGGATTCTGTTAGAAACATGAAGTAGAGGAATCTGTTAGAAACATGAAGTAGTGGATTCTGTTAGAAACATGAAGTAGAGGAATCTGTTAGAAACATGAAGTAGAGGATTCTGTTAGAAACATGAAGTAGAGGAATCTGTTAGAAACATGAAGTAGAGGAATCTGTTAGAAACATGAAGTAGTGGAATCTGTTAGAAACATGAAGTAGAGGAATCTGTTAGAAACATGAAGTAGTGGATTCTGTTAGAAACATGAAGTAGAGGAATCTGTTAGAAACATGAAGTAGTGGATTCTGTTAGAAACATGAAGTAGAGGAATCTGTTAGAAACATGAAGTAGAGAAATCTGTTAGAAACATGAAGTAGTGGAATCTGTTAGAAACATGAAGCAGAGGAATCTGTTAGAAACATGAAGTAGTGGATTCTGTTAGAAACATGAAGTAGAGGAAACTGTTAGAAACATGAAGTAGAGGAATCTGTTAGAAACATGAAGTAGTGGAATCTGTTAGAAACATGAAGTAAGAAAACTGTTAGAAACATGAAGTAAAGAATCTGTTAAACATGAAATAGTGGAATCTGTTAGAAACATGAAATAGTGGAATCTTTAGAAAATGAAGTAGTGGAATCTGTTAGAAACATGAAGTAGTGGAATCTGTTAGAAACATGAAGTAGAGGAATCTGTTAGAAACATGAAGTAGAGGAATCTGTTAGAAACATGAAGTAGAGGAATCTGTTAGAAACATGAAGTAGTGGATTCTGTTAGAAACATGAAGTAGAGGAATCTGTTAGAAACATGAAGTAGTGGAATCTGTTAGAAACATGAAGTAGTGGAATCTGTTAGAAACATGAAGTAAAGGAATCTGTTAGAAACATGAAGTAGTGGAATCTGTTAGAAACATGAAGTAGAGGAATCTGTTAGAAACATGAAGTAAAGAAATCTGTTAGAAACATGAAGTAGAGGAATCTGTTAAACATGAAGTAGTGGAATCTGTTAGAAACATGAAGTAGTGGAATCTTTTAGAAAAATGAAGTAGTGGAATCTGTTAGAAACATGAAGTAGTGGAATCTGTTAGAAACATGAAGTAGAGGAAACTGTTAGAAACATGAAGTAGAGGAATCTGTTAGAAACATGAAGTAGAGGAATCTGTTAGAAACATGAAGTAGTGGATTCTGTTAGAAACATGAAGTAGAGGAATCTGTTAGAAACATGAAGTAGTGGATCTGTTAGAAACATGAAGTAGAGGAATCTGTTAGAAACATGAAGTAGTGGATTCTGTTAGAAACATGAAGTAGAGGAATCTGTTAGAAACATGAAGTAGAGGAATCTGTTAGAAACATGAAGTAGTGGATTCTGTTAGAAACATGAAGTAGAGGAATCTGTTAGAAACATGAAGTAGTGGATTCTGTTAGAAACATGAAGTAGAGGAATCTGTTAGAAACATGAAGTAGTGGATTCTGTTAGAAACATGAAGTAGAGGAATCTGTTAGAAACATGAAGTAGAGGAATCTGTTAGAAACATGAAGTAGTGGAATCTGTTAGAAACATGAAGTAGAGGAATCTGTTAGAAACATGAAGTAGTGGATTCTGTTAGAAACATGAAGTAGAGGAATCTGTTAGAAACATGAAGTAGTGGATTCTGTTAGAAACATGAAGTAGAGGAAACTGTTAGAAACATGAAATAGTGAAATCTGTTAGAAACATGAAGTAGTGGAATCTGTTGGAAACATGAAGCAGAGGAATCTGTTAGAAACATGAAGTAGTGGAATCTGTTAGAAACATGAAGTAGAGGAAACTGTTAGAGACATGAAGTAGAGGAATCTGTTAGAAACATGAAGTAGTGGAATCTGTTAGAAACATGAAGTAAAGAAAACTGTTAGAAACATGAAGTAGAGGAATCTGTTAGAAACATGAAGTAGTGGAATCTGTTAGAAACATGAAATAGTGGAATCTGTTAGAAAAATGAAGTAGTGGAATCTGTTAGAAACATGAAGTAGAGGAATCTGTTAGAAACATGAAGTAGTGGATTCTGTTAGAAACATGAAGTAGAGGAATCTGTTAGAAACATGAAGTAGTGGAATCTGTTAGAAACATGAAGTAGAGGAATCTGTTAGAAACATGAAGTAGAGGAATCTGTTAGAAACATGAAGTAGTGGATTCTGTTAGAAACATGAAGTAGAGGAATCTGTTAGAAACATGAAGTAGTGGATTCTGTTAGAAACATGAAGTAGAGGAATCTGTTAGAAACATGAAGTAGAGGAATCTGTTAGAAACATGAAGTAGTGGAATCTGTTAGAAACATGAAGTAGAGGAATCTGTTAGAAACATGAAGTAGAGGAATCTGTTAGAAACATGAAGTAGAGGAATCTGTTAGAAACATGAAGTAGAGGATTCTGTTAGAAACATGAAGTAGAGGAATCTGTTAGAAACATGAAGTAGAGGAATCTGTTAGAAACATGAAGTAGAGGAATCTGTTAGAAACATGAAGTAGAGGAATCTGTTAGAAACATGAAGTAGTGGAATCTGTTAGAAACATGAAGTAGTGGAATCTGTTAGAAACATGAAGTAGAGGAATCTGTTAGAAACATGAAGTAGTGGAATCTGTTAGAAACATGAAGTAGTGGAATCTGTTAGAAACATGAAGTAGTGGAAACTGTGTAGAAACATGAAGTAGAGGAATCTGTTAGAAACATGAAGTAGTGGAACTGTTAGAAACATGAAGTAGAGGAATCTGTTAGAAACATGAAGTAGTGGAATCTGTTAGAAACATGAAGTAGTGGAATCTGTTAGAAACATGAAGTAGTGGAATCTGTTAGAAAATGAAGTAGTGGAATCTGTTAGAAACATGAAGTAGAGAAAACTGTTAGAAACATGAAGTAGAGGAATCTGTTAGAAACATGAAGTAAAGGAAACTGTTAGAAACATGAAGTAGAGGAATCTGTTAGAAACATGAAGTAGTGGAATCTGTTAGAAACATGAAGTAGTGGAATCTGTTAGAAACATGAAGTAGTGGAATCTGTTAGAAACATGAAGTAGTGGAATCTGTTAGAAACATGAAGTAGTGGAATCTGTTAGAAACATGAAGTAGAGGAATCTGTTAGAAACATGAAGTAGAGGAATCTGTTAGAAACATGAAGTAGAGGAATCTGTTAGAAACATGAAGTAGTGGATCTGTTAGAAACATGAAGTAGAGGAATCTGTTAGAAACATGAAGTAGTGGATTCTGTTAGAAACATGAAGTAGAGGAATCTGTTAGAAACATGAAGCAGAGGAATCTGTTAGAAACATGAAGTAGTGGATTCTGTTAGAAACATGAAGTAGAGGAATCTGTTAGAAACATGAAGTAGTGGATTCTGTTAGAAACATGAAGTAGAGGAATCTGTTAGAAACATGAAGTAAAGAATCTGTTAGAAACATGAAGTAGAGAATCTGTTAGAAACATGAAGTAAAGGAATCTGTTAGAAACATGAAGTAGTGGAATCTGTTAGAAACATGAAGTAGTGGAATCTGTTAGAAACATGAAGTAGTGGAATCTGTTAGAAACATGAATAGAGGAATCTGTTAGAAACATGAAAGAGTGGAACTGTTAGAAACATGAAGTAGAGGAATCTGTTAGAAACATGAAGTAGAGGAATCTGTTAGAAACATGAAGTAGAGGAATCTGTTAGAAACATGAAGTAGAGGAATCTGTTAGAAACATGAAGAGAGGAATCTGTTAGAAACATGAAGTAGAGGAATCTGTTAGAAACATGAAGTAGAGGAATCTGTTAGAAACATGAAATAGTGGAATCTGTTAGAAACATGAAGTAGTGGAATCTGTTAGAAACATGAAGTAGTGGAATCTGTTAGAAACATGAAGTAGAGGAATCTGTTAGAAACATGAAGTAGAGGAATCTGTTAGAAACATGAAGTAGAGGAATCTGTTAGAAACATGAAGTAGTGGAATCTGTTAGAAACATGAAGTAGGGAATCTGTTAGAAACATGAAGTAGTGGAATCTGTTAGAAACATGAAGTAGAGGAATCTGTTAGAAACATGAAGTAGTGGATTCTGTTAGAAACATGAAGTAGAGGAATCTGTTAGAAACATGAAGTAGAGGAATCTGTTAGAAACATGAAGTAGTGGATTCTGTTAGAAACATGAAGTAGAGGAATCTGTTAGAAACATGAAGTAGTGGATTCTGTTAGAAACATGAAGTAGAGGAATCTGTTAGAAACATGAAGTAGTGGATTCTGTTAGAAACATGAAGTAGAGGAATCTGTTAGAAACATGAAGTAGTGGATTCTGTTAGAAACATGAAGTAGAGGAATCTGTTAGAAACATGAAATAGAGGAATCTGTTAGAAACATGAAGTAGTGGAATCTGTTGGAAACATAAAGAGAGGAATCTGTTTAGAAACATGAAGTAGTGGATTCTGTTAGAAACATGAAGTAGAGGAATCTGTAGAAACATGAAGTAGAGGAATCTGTTAGAAACATGAAGTAGTGGATCTGTTAGAAACATGAAGTAGAGGAATCTGTTAGAAACATGAAGTAGTGGAATCTGTTAGAAACATGAAGTAGTGGAATCTGTTAGAAACATGAAGTAG